>PVIH01002799.1:0-112443 GCA_004025045.1 Sigmodon hispidus
CCTTGCAGATTCCCTCAGCAGCAGGAGCTGTGTGTGTGGCCAGGTGCAGAGTTCAGCTGCTCCTGCTCCAGAGTGCGCTGGGACGCCGCAGAGAGCACCGGTCCCGGTGGCGGAACCGGAAGCAATGTGAGCTCAACTCTCCCTCCCAGGCCAGGATACAGGCTCTGAGGCCTGCCGAACCCTCCTCACCTCTGGTCAGTGTTCGAATCCGCCCCTCACAGACCCCTGCAGTTGGTTTGCTCAGTTCACTCAGTTCGGGGTCGCAGTAGGGATCCTTGCAGATTCCCTCAGCAGCAGGAGCTGTGTGTGTGGCCAGGTGCAGAGTTCAGCTGCTCCTCTTGTGTTTCTTTAAAAGTGTTAACAGATAACAATATAAACTTTCCTTTTTTCCACAAAGCTCAAATTAGATATATCAAAAGCTTTGTATCTTCTGAATTTTGAAGGCTCAGTCCTGAAGAAGTACAAAGAATATGAAGAAAATATAAGGTGTCAAGGCTGGATGTTAGACAGACCTTTATAGGCACATTGGCCATGGGTACCATAAAAGCTTTTATTTAAGCAAGCAGTTTTAAGAACAGTGAGTGTTTAACAGGAAGTATAAACTACCCTTGCTGCAGTCAGTCAGGGAGGACACCAGGGTATTCTTCATTCATAACATCTTGGCAGCAGGCTGAGTGACATGCGAAGATCTATGAGCTGGCCACCGTTCTCTCAGCCGAGTAGATGACCTTCAGAAAGACATTCAACTTCAATGCTTCCTGAAAAAAGGTGGACACAAAGATAGGGAATAGGAGCAGAGTTAGGAAGTCAAGCTCCAGTACAATAAACAGCACAATAACCCAGGAAGAATACCTGTTTAACAACACTGGGTAAGGTCTTGGGGGAAAATAACTGTCAAGAAAGGCCTGTGAGGTAAACTGACTTGTGTAGTCCCTCAGCAGCTAGGTGGTACTTCCATGGAGTCACCTCCTTAACATTAATAATGGCCACTGATCTAAGTTAGAGAGAGGTTTGTGGGCAGGTTTCAAGTCTTAAGGATAAAAGGAGATGGATGAACAGAACTTCAGGCAGATCCTATAAGGCCAGATCTTCTCACTACTCTATACATTTTGAAGAAGACAGCCAGGCCTTTCTGTCTTATGTAGCCCCCACGATCTCTCATGCATTCATTTATTCTAAAGGGGAAATGTTTCCAGTACAGTATTTTTCGGGACTCTATGTTGGGTGAATTAAATGGGATAAACAAATAGAATTAGAAGCACCCTCGAGGAACAAGACTATCCCCAATGAGAAGAAACCTGTAGACTCATGCTGATCATGTTGAGCAACAAACATCTATACTTCTGTGAAATACCGCAGCTCACTTCTTATTTGTAAGTAAGTTTAACTACAAGCTATCTCATAAGAAGTAAAGGTGTATATAAAAGTTAGAAATGAGTAATGTTGAGTTGTCCATTCACTAGTGGATAGTCCTACATTCATATGCATCCAGGCAGTATTAATTATATAAGGGGGGTTATATAAAAGAGGAGGAAGATATGAAACTGAAGTACTGTCCAGAAGGAATGACAGGAGAAATGTAGAAGGTAGATATAAACTAAACACATTGCATTCACCAATGGCAGTTACCAAAATATCTATGTTACAAAGTATTAGTACCATTAATTTTTTTAAAAAAATGTATCTAATTTCAAGCAGTCAAGGACTTTGGAAGAATATCTAGTGGCCACATTTGGGTGGGTCAGGTACAAGGAACTGGATGCCACCCAAGCTCCTACGATAGTGGCTGCCAACTACCTCCTCTGTTATTCCTACAGAATATGTTTCAAGGAATGGAAACTTTGTTTTCTGAAGAGTGGTAATTACTCGGCAGGCCATGGCTCTGTTCACATGTGATTCTAAAATCTGTATAAAAGGCATTTTCAAAAATCAGTTTCTAAACTGCTTTCACGTATATCCTGCCAAGTTGTGATTGCTGAACAAGAAAAAGGAGGGAGTGTATTCTGTCAGCAGGGGATTGCTATCCCTGCTTAATGATTTCAGTGCTGAGGAGAAGCGTGGGCAATGTAAAAACGCCCAGTCTGAGCTCCTACCTATAATAACCACAAGTTAATGGCAGGGAAAGAGTTGGTCTTGAGCTGAGATTGCTTCAGATTCTTTTAAATGTCAACTTTTCAAAATGATTCTGAAGACTGAATCAAGAGGAAAAATACAGGGAGAATATTTGCACTTCTGTAGGTGGTAACAGCAAAAAGAAAAGTCTGGAAGTTTCACCAGTCCTTCTTTCACACAGAGGTGAATAGTCCTAGAATAATTCTGAGGAGAATTTGGTGAAGGCTTTTTGATATTTTGTATATTAATAATGAGCATTAGGTCCACAAAGTATATGTAATCTAAATATATTATTTTATATTTTATGTTTTTCTCATTTTCCAAACCAATGCTGTTTTAGTGGTATGCTATGGATCAGATTCCAGGAACAAGTGATCTGTGCTTATGAAACTAGAAGTTATCACTAGCTACAAGGACAACTATGCTCATCAAAGGGAATATTTCCATAGAACCGTCAGGTCATGAAGAAGAATGGGACTAATCTGCAATCATTCAGTCTTCGTGGAAAACTGTTTTGTAATAGAAATTAAAATTAATAGCTAATTTATATTATCTGCTGATAAAAAGACAAACTATTTCTTGGATAAGGTTTTGAATGATCATTTGCATTTTTATTTAAGTAAGATCATTATCAAAGAATGTTATAAAATAAGTTTTCAACTCTTTTGGTGAGTAAAAAGAGCTCAGAGCTAAAGTAAAATTGCTTTCTGCAAGTGCTAAGAACAAAAAGAAATGAATAAATGACCTTTACTGGTACTTTTATGCCTTCTTCACTTAACATAAAATTTTATTCTTTAGTTTGGGGAAAGAAATATTCCTCTTCTTTCTTTCCCCAAAGAATTCTGATGTTTTTATATAAATATCAAGAGGATTATCTCTTAACATAAGCAACTGAAATCCAACTAATTTTTAAGTGTTCACCAATATCTCAATCCCCTCTATCTCAAAGCACACGAGGGCTTAACACTCTCTTAGCACTGTGATGGAGCCCTTGACTGGCTTCAGCTAATTGCAAAGTTCCAGACCCCAGCAGTTACTTGCTGATGCCAGATCCTCCAAAGAGTTTGTATAATGCTGGTAACAGTGGGAACATGTGTAAAGCAAGATTTGCTCTCAGCATAGCTTATTGAGTGACTACAGTGATCCGAACAATGAAGAAAGTTCCTCTGAATCAGGCATATGGTGGCAACAATTTTTTCTACTTTTAAACAACTACAAATTGAGGGTTGCTGGTTACTAAAATATAAATAACATTTGTCATCCTAACTAGTGCAGAGAATGCTTGATAATAGTTGCTATTGAGTGATCCTCATATAACATTTACTTTTGATTCTAAACAAAAGATAATGTGATTGTGAAGCATATTATGCCCTAGTCAATTTTGTCAACCTGACACAGCCTAAGTCATCTGAGAAGAAAACCTTGATTGGGGAATTCCCAAGGTCACATTGGCCTGAGAACATGTTTGTGGGAGATTTTATCAATTAGTAATTGTTGCAGGAAGGCCTAGCATACTATGGGCAACACCATTTCTCAGTAGCTGGTCCTGAGCTATTTAAGAGAGCTAGCTAAACTTGATGCAGTATATAAGCCAGTAAGAGAGTAAGCCAAAAAGTATTGTTCTTCAGTGGTTTCTACCTTCCCGGACTTCAATGAATGATGAGTTGTAACCTGGACGTTTAAGATGAAATAAACCATTTCTTGCCATAACTAAATTTTTGTCAGTGTTTTGTCACAGCAACAAAGTAAAGCTAGATCACCATATGTCAAGCAAGTAAGAAAACTACCAGTGAGTGTTTATAGCATGATTCTCACTTTACAAATGAAACTAAAATAATACAATTATTCAACATTCCAATAGAGATTTGAAAGGTGATAGTCATACTCCTTAATTTAACTAGTAACCAGATGAAATGCTTCTCTCATAACACAGCATTCAATGAACCCTGAAGGTTATGGTCCTCATAATGATGAACGTAAACCTAGCTTTTAGTCAGTAATTACAGGTGACAGTGAACTGTCACCTGCCCAGTCTTTTATTTCTATAAAAAGGTTCCCAATTTGAATTATCACTCAGAGAAATCTAATATGAAGTAAGTGTTCTGCCATATGCACTTTACATTTTTCACTTATTGCTCTTTAGATCCTTTTTACTTATAATCTTATTACTTCATTTAATCAAGTTGTTACAGCCTACAGAAGAGACGTCTAACATGCATGTGGCTATGCAGAGCACGACCTTAAGCTCTATGCTATTTGACTCAGTCTCTATGCTTTTATGAGGGAAACATTCACATAAAAGAACATAGTAAAAGGAGCAAAACTCTGCTAGGCAGAGGCTCTTAGATAGGATGGCCTTGAACAATGTTGGCTTAGAGACTGCAGAGTTCTGCCAGCTCTGGGTTGTTGGCAGTCACAGCATATCAGGCTCTTTGAGAACACTTGCTGTGTGCAGCTAGCAACCCAGCCTTCTGGAGCTGTGACATGACTCTCTGAAGCCCTCCAGTGAAGTTCAGAAGGAATGCCAACATGCCTAGAAAGCCACAGCTAAAATGACACACACACAGCATCTGCCATGAATCTGAGTTATTCCACAATCTCTATCTTTCTTCTTTTAGAGAAGAAAAATACCAAAAGAGACTTTTGCTTGCCAACTTCCTGCCTTCTAATGTACAATGAACAGTGCCTTATTACAGAATCTAACTTGGGTTCTTTGTTGATCTCTTTACTGCAGACCTTTTTTTTGTCTCTGTCTTTCCCCTGTTTTACAGAAGCACTAAGTAAATCTGCTCATATTTCCCTTTGTTGTCATGTCACTGACTTGTAGAGTTGCCGTTGTGACAGCTATCCAGTAAAAATCCATTTCAATCTCAGAATCATCATAAGTCTGATCCAGTGAAAGGGTAAAACAAAGAAAGCTGAACCCCTGTTACGTGTAGTTTTAAATGTACTCAAGTCTGGTGTAAAATTCCTTAGCAATCTGGGAGAACCTTGTCCCAGATGAGAAAGGAGCAAAAGGAATTTTATCACAACACAAAGAAATGCAGTAAGTGCAAAACCCTGTTTTTTGTTCAATAGTAACATTGTTTTATGTTTATAGAATGTTCTGGTCCTTCTTTTTGGAATGAAGCTCACCTCAGATTTCTCACATGTAGGGCTGTTTTTTTTTTATGTTTAGACTAACTGTAAGTTTGAATTAAAAACAAAATAAAACAACAACAACAAAAACTAAATCCATTAGAAGTGTTCCTGTCTTTTAAGAATCTTCCGAGACTGGTAATGAATTTCTGTGGGTTGCCACAGAACTGAAATTATCTGGTAAAAGGGTCTCAGCACTGATGACAGAATAAAGAGTAGTCAGAGCCATGGTTTCCCTGTTTTCCTCTTGGTTTGAAAGTGTCACTAAAAGGCCTTGGGTTATTTAATGTGTATGTGTTGTTGGGGGTAACAATAGGACATTGTGCTAGTTGTCCATCTATGTTTATGGGTAGATTACCATCCTTCTGTTCAACTCGGACTCTTCAGTCATGAAACTGAACATGCTAATGCATTCATGTTGGAGAAGCATAGGAGAGACTCAAAATCAAAATTACCAAAGAATGTTATAGGAAACCTAAAATTCTAGTTTGCAATAATCCCTTAAAATATTCAGTGGATCTGTATCCACATCAGCCAAACTAATTTCTTCAGTTTTTTCTTGGCAATTATGAGTCCTTGATAAATAAATAAATTTCTTAAAGAAAAAAATTCTTTTTTTTAAATTAATTATTTATTTATTTGCCTTGGTGTTTGCCTGAAACTGGAACTACAGACAGTTGTGAGCTGCCATGTGGGTGCTGGGAAGCGAACCCAGGTCCTCTGGAAGAACAGTCAGTGCTCTTAACTGCTGAGCCATCTCTCCAGCCTCAAAAAAAAAAAAAAAAAAAAAAAAAAAAAAGAATTTCTAAAGCACAGATTCTTGGACTCTTTCCTCAGAGAATTAGACCTGTAAGAATGAACTGGTGGCTAGAAGGCTTTCTTCTGAAAATGCTCCATTTCACCTAGTTAGATAACTAACTGGCTATTGGCTTTTACAGTCCAAGTTATCTGTGGTCAGTAGGACCAGTAATAACGATGATGTGCAGAGTGGTACTTGTACTGGAAAAGTTAAGCTTGAATAGGCAAAGAAAAGCTTGGGGACCTTGTTGCTGCCTCACAAGCAGTGCATCAAGTGGATGTTCTCCCATTCACATTCAGGAGAAGGGATTTAGAAAAAGAGCTTGAATTGAATGCTACAGCTAAGAGCTACAAGTCCAGCTAAGACTTTCTTGGCAATAGTCACATACTGCGAAGGTCATAACAAAGTTGATGTTTTGCTGTCTATCATAAGTGATTGCACTTTAAAAAAGATTTACATTTACTTTATTTGCATGAGTATTTGTATGTATGTGCGAGTGTTTGCATGTCTGAATGTGAAACATATGCTAGAAGACGGTGTCAGATTCTGTGCAACTGGAGTTACAGGTACTTGTAAATCTCTGGATGTGAGTACTGGGACCCAAACCAACGTCCTCTGCTAGAGCAGCAGAAACAACTTCTGAACCATCTCTCCAGCTTCAAATCGTTTCACTTTTCATAAATGACATGTAAAATATAACCCATAATAAGGAACCCTTCTCTGCAATTATATTCGTTGGCTTGTATCTCCATGATCCTATCAATACCACACCTTATATTTCTTAATTACCATCTTTTATACATTTATCTTAGTGATTTTCACTCAGCTTCAAAGCCCAATGAACACACATATAATATGACACTTATTATTTATTTTGTTTTTATTGAACTTATCCACAATGTCAAATGTATTTCTCAGGACACTGAGATAAATAGATCTTACATTAGAACATAAAATAGAGGACATGAGAGGCAGTAGTGGAGTGATCTTGTGGTTTATTATCCAAAGATGACACTTCTGACCATTGCCATGGTAGGCATGATCTAGACATATTCAGAAAAATGGCAACAGCTGAGCCCTTTGGAAAGAGGAAACCAGTACTCAAGAGCATCTTCTTTCTGTGGGACTTTAGGAGAAAGTTGCCTTGTCCATAGTAACAGGGCTAAAATTATATTAGTCAAAGGGCTCCTGAAGCACTGGTGTAGTTTGTGTCTGAGAAGTCCCCCCAAAACTTACCTTCTGAAAGTTTGGTTTCCACTGCATCATTGTGTAGATGTGGGACCACTGGACCATGACTGAATCACTACTGCTCTGATATAATCAGAGGATTAATCTATTGAGGATTTATCACTCCATAGACTCTTGCTCAGTGGTGAAAATGATAGTGTAGCTTATTGGAAAAAGTAAGGATGTAAGCCTAAAGGAAATGTTTCATCTCAGCCACTCACTTTATTCTGTTTCCTGGTCACCATCAGAAAAAACAACTTTATCTCACAGTTTATTTTTGTTTTGACATTCTTCCTTACTATAGCTCAGTGACAATGGATTCAAGCAGCCACAGACTGAAATTCTGTAACCATGATCCAAAATAAAGCATCTTGAAGCAGAGTGATGAATGTGTACTGTTGTTTACTTCCATATCTCCATTTATGAAGTTTATAATCTGTTCCCCAGAACAATGCCACCTATAAGAAGAAGAAAAGTCTGCATTTTAGCTAGGGAATAATACCACTCACAAGGAGGGGCATGTCGTCCCATCTCAAGTAGCAATGTAATTACTATAATTCTTCACAAGCATGCCAGAGGGTCTTCTTCCAGGTGGCTCTATGTTCTGTCAGGCTGACAATATTGAGCATCACACAGATAATTGAAGTTGATAATCATCTTGCCCTTGTGGGCTACATTTCACAGAAACTATACTCCAAATGTCAGCATCTTTAACTTTCTCTTCTGCTTATATGTATGCATATATATATATATATATATATATATATATATATATATATGGTTTGGTTCCTTTAAAGCTCATGTTGATGTTTGATCAGCATTGCCTCAAACAATGGGCAAATCTTTAATTATAATTAGTGCCTTCTTAATAGAAGGAATTTGTTCCTACAAGAATGGATTGTTATAAAGCAAGATCTCTTATCATGCTTGCCTCTTTCAAACATATACACCTGTCAATCATACTTTCTTCATTTTTAGAGATAACATAAGACCCTCTCTGGGTGCAACGTTTAATTTTACAGTACTACATGTGAACTATGCTCTAAATCAACCCAGCTGTCACAGGGATTTTGTGAGAGCAGCAGAAAATGGACGAGATAATATATAACCAGACAATCTAAGTCAACTTAAAACCACTGCATGAGGCCTTCACTCTTGAGTTTGGGAAAACTTCATTGGCTCTGGAAATACCCTTTATGAAATAAAAGCAAAGTGAAACCCAAAGAACTGTCTAGCAGTTGTTAGAACAAAAGTGACACACACTGGCTTTTGTAAAATGTAATTGAAACAACCATGCTATTTATTCATGTGTGGTTCATGACTGATTTCATAGTGCAACAGTACAGTTCAGTACTTACAAACTGCACCAGCTGAGCCATGAAGCCTTAACTAATTATTATCTATACCTTTACAAAGGAATTTTACCAGCCTCTCATCTACGCTAACTATGACACACAAAAATGCCAATGTCTTGCAGTTAGAGGCAATGCATTGAATTATTTCCCCTAATACCAGAATCTAGTCTTTTTTATCTGGTTAATTGATAACATAAGAGCAAAAATTAAAAGCTAATGGGTAACAACAACCTGTTCCCAGAATAGTTTTATAGTCATCCCATGGCTGAGTTCTAAAATCTGAATCTTTCCTAAGATCTATACTCCATTTTTTATCAGGTTTATTACTGATCTTTGAGACAGTTTCTGCAGTGAGCATTCTACTGTCTGCATTTAAGACTAATGCTGTCATATGTATAGCTATAATTAAAATCAGTTGAATAGGTATAGGAAATAGGCAATAATGCTAAAGCTAGAAGGCTTTATAAACCACCACAGCTAACATCTCTTAAACATGCATTCAAGTTAAATCATATCTATGTTCCTCAAAGATCTTGTCCTAAATTATTCATATTTTCAAAGCTCCTGGACAATGAATATAATATTGAGGTGCTTTAGGACAATTAATAAATATCTTGCTATACATGACTTGAGGTTTGAACAAGTCAACCAATAAGCAAAGCTTATATAGTAAGATGTAAACTTTATTCTTGACATTGGTGAATATGATCTTTATCTGTAGACACATTAGTGTCCCAGTGCTGATCCACTCTCCCTGAATCTTTTTTTTCTTTTTCTTTTTTTTCTTTTCTTTTTTTTTTTTTAGCCAGTCTTGCACTTTATTGCCTCTCCATCAAGCCTTGGCTGCACACTTGTGCAGCGGGTACAGCCTCTCCTTCCCCTGCTGCTTCTTGGTCTTCAACTTCTCTTCATGCTTGATGAATTGGCAGCGCATAGCTCTAATCTTCTTGGGTTGCAGGTCCAGAGGCCTGTACTTCTTGCCCTTGTAGATTTTCCTGAGGTTTTCTTTTTGGATCTGGTTAATGAAGGTGAGTACACGTACGATGGATTTGCGGATGACTGGTATCTTGGAGAGCTTAGGCACTGCACCACCTGTCACCTTGGTGATGCGAAGCTGAGACAGCTCCACCTTCAGAACGCCCAGTTGTTTCAGCAGCTCCCCCTCCTTCTTGCCGTGTAGGTCCCGAGCCTTAATCTTGGCCATGTCTGTGTTGCTCACTGCTGTGATCATCTGATCTGAGAGCTCCCTGAATCTTATAGTATGGAGAAGGACAGCAGTAGCTCACAGAGGAAGAAAGGCAGAGAGGAGAGGGCTGGACTCCTGCCTTTAATCTTCATTAATGTGATAAAGAAGGAACACACTCAAAGGCAATATGGGACCCTGGTCTGTATTGTTTCAACTTTCATCTTGTGGACAGGAGAATCAGAAGTGAGGAAGAAGTCCTTCTCACCAACATAAAATATAATGAAAGCTCAAGAAATCATTCTGTAGAACTTTCCAGCTGATGAATAAATTTGCATTTCAAAGACTAAAGCATCTTCATGACGAAATTAATAAATGCTATCCTCCAAATGTCAAGTGTAATCCAATTGTACAAATTTTATAATTAACATCTTTATTTCTGCATTTGCTTTCATGCAAAAAGTGATCATGTGACATCTGAACGCAAAGGAAATGCCTATTGTTTGAAAACTACAGAAAAAACTGTCAAGTTGTATGCAAAATTTATTAATCACTGGCCTACATTTGTGTGCTCTAATTCACAATAGCTTTTGAAGCAAAACTACTGCCTTTGAGATGAATCTGTTTCCCTTATCTAAAGTGATGAATGATAGATACTAAATATACTTTATTACAGGTAGCAACCTCTTTTCGTAAGAGGTCGATGGAGATGTTTTCAGATCATGTGGTCTCAAGTGCCTTTGCTAAATGCCTTTCTTGTAAACGAACAAACAAACCAAATAGAGAAAATGAATAATCTTGCTACAGTCACACATTGACCATAGGCTGTTGGAATCCAATCTATACAGTGTTTGAGATAGTCTCCTAAGATGTCAGACCTACAGTAGGGATTTGGTACTACCAACTCTCCATCTTTGTCTTTACTAAGAAACACTATTGAATTATTAAAAGTATCCTATATTTCTTTGAAAATCTAGTAAATAAATCTTATTTTGTATCTCATAAGCCAATGTAGGTAAAAATCAGTAATTACCATCAGCTTTAAGGAATTTCATCAATTATTATAATTAAAGTTTATTTTTTAATTATAGTTATAAGAGGTCAACATTATGTGGACCTTAACTACTCAATCAAAAAATATATATAAACAAATTTGACTATATTAAGTAGATCCTAGAGATAAGTGAGAATGTTATTTGTCCCTATTTATATTACAAACCAAGATATAACATTGGGTCTTACTAGAATAAAATGTCTAAGCAAATTGAGGAAATAAACTGGCCTTTAAAAAATGTTTTTCAACTCAAATCAATTTTGTCTTGCTTCTTAAATTAGTGACTATTTTTTTTTCAGTTAGCAGTATAAGAATCTGTACAATTTTTATACAGACTGATGGAATACTCTATTAAATCTAAGTCTACATGTGCATTCCTAAACGAGTGCTCTATACCTTGTCCTTTCTATCCATGTGCAAAATAAGTCACATTGTTTTCCTGGTTGCAAGGAATTCCAATGTGTTCATTTGCAAGTGAAGAACCTGTCAAGGAAAAATAACTGCTCTTAACTCTACCAGTAAGTTTGAACCACCTGGAAGCTGCTGAAAAATCAGTCAGGGCTCCATCTTTTGAGATTCGGATTTAATTCACTATGGGCAGGACTTGAGCTCAAGTTTTTAAGAGATCTTAACCATCTTTTCTCTGTTGACAACTGTTGTTGCTGAAACTGACTTCATCCTGAAGAGTCAGCAAAGGTGACTGTGTGTGGGAGAGAGGCTGCTTCTCTGACAGCAGGCATTCAATTATTGGCTTTGCAGTTATTCTCCCTGCTTTTAAATGGTAACTACAAAAGTAAGTGAAATCAAAATGAGAAGTTGAAGAAAGGAGTTCTTGTTGCAGATGGTGTTACTTCCAGGTGTGGGGTTAGCAGAAATGCTTCAGGACACTTGGCTAATTCTGAGACATCCGGGGGCCCCAATGGCTTCATCTAATAACTCAGCATATTATGTAGTTGAGGAATCAATTTCAATTTGTTTGTATTTTAATTTCTAAAATATTTCCTTCTTTTTTCGCTTAAAGTTAACTCATAAACAAGTAGGCTTCCTCACATAGAATTAATATTAATATTTTGGCTTCCCATCTCACAGTTGCTTTTAGTTGCTACTTGGTGCATGTATTTTTAGATGATGCAAATCTTTCAAACATATCCAGGTTAGAAAGAAAAAAATGAGAATGGGCAAAAGACAGATGTGCATTTGGAGAACCTCCCTGGGGTAATTCTGCTTTTTGGCCTTGATGTCATACTTGTTTTGATTATTTTTGAGACAAAGAACATCTGTATGAGCTTTTGCCTGGTTTCAGGCTGTTTGCTATCAGACCTTTCCTTGGGATTTTCATTTGAAACTTTCTTCCAGTTATGAGTCACATATCAGTTTAAATTTGAGGTTTTGGAAAAAAAAACTGTTTATAACCTGTTTCCATGATAATGACTAAGCCACCATACTTGTGCCACCATTGATGTGTGCTGTGAAGTGGTCACTGCTTTGTTTAAAAACTAACCATCCAGACTGATTCCATAGCTTTGCTCCTGATGAGGCAGATTAACACATTTTGATATGATGCTCTTTGATAATTCTTTCAGCATAGGCACCATACTTGAGCCACAGCCATATCAGGCTACATTCTCCTGCACTTGTGGACTGCAGTAAAGTTCTACCATTCAACAAGTGATGCAGGTAAGAGTGTGCTGTTTAGACAGTTTGAGAATGTACTGACCTCTGTATATCTGTAACAGATGGAGCACCTGAAGTAAAATAAAACACATAGTGAGTAAGTCCGCCTGGCTTATTAAATAATGCAGTGGCTGGAGAAAGATTAGGCCTCAGTTCTGATCTACTGTTTCTCACATATATCCTGAGATTTTTTTTGGGGGGGGGGCTTCTCTTTTTAAATTTTAGTTTTCTTATCTCAAAACTGTAATAACAATGTTCTTTCCTTTATGAATCAGTAAGAACATGAGATGAGATGAGATGTTTGCAAATAGCTCAATGCCTAGACTATAGCAGACAGTTTTCTACAGTTATTATAAGAATCATAATAGCTCAGTTAATGTACAGTATCACCTCAGCAGCCAAAGGCATTGTTCTCTATCATCCATGTGGCTTCTCCAGGTTCAAAACAAACTGTAAAATTTTCACCAAGGACAAAGGTTTTAATTTGCTTTCCTTTTATCTTTACTTTTTTAAGATCTTGAAGTTTTTAAATAGAGAAACAAGAGTAGCTGTTGTGTAAAAGAAAGGCTAGATTGCTTTCAAATATAGTAATATAAAATTTATGAGTCTTTTAGAACAAATGGATTTTTACTTTGTGCAAAATCAGCTGAAGCCATTCCGTTTTTATCCTACTTTATATGGAAAGATCATTAACAATTTATGGACAGGACATTAAATGGCCTTGAATTAGCAAATGAGGAATTTTTTTTTCTCAATATATTTTATTCTTTGACTTCATTATGTCAAGTTCCAGTTAATAAGATACTATGGTCTAGGTAATAATATATGTTAATAGAATATGTCAGAAACCAAACAACATGCCACAAAGTATTTGGTGCAAACTAAATAATACAACAGTGCACCTATTGGTAAAGTTTTATATTTAACCTTTTAAATTTGATACATGAAGTTGGTGAGTAAAAATTTCATTTTTAAAAATTTAGCTTTGAATAAAACCTGAACTATTTGAAGAGAGACATTACTAGGGAATAGTGCAATTGCTATCCATATTTCAAGACAGTGGAGTTGACAGCTTCTACCTGGAAGGCTAGACCAGCTGAACTCCTCTTTTCCTTCTGAGTAAAGACACTGAGCAGCAAAGAGAGGATTTGACTCACTTAATTAGAGAGCGCCTCTGCAAGACGATGATGACTCAAAGCAGCACTTGGCTTGACCGCTCTTCCTCTGCTCCCTCTCTACCAGCAGCACCTCTGTGGGCCACAGGGAACAGGAAGAAAGCTACAAAACAAAATGAGTAGGAAGATGAATATTAATTCTTAACTTGTCTCAAATGGTACTTTGAAAAGTTTTGGTTCCCTGTGTGTGAAAATAAAAGACTTCTGTAATCTGAACACAAATCTCACATAATTGTAACCTAGCAATCAAAATGTCAAATACCTGTTGTATTAGTATGGGTTTGCGATTATTTATCTTCCCTGGTTATGTGACATTTCTTTCACATCATAAATTTTTCACTTTATAAATGTTATGTACCTATTTATCTATCCATCCATCCATCCATCGATCCATCCATTATCTGTATCATCTTTGATCACCAGTCTACCACCATCACCTTCATCTTCCTTTCTTTTCATCCAACTTTGTTTCACTGCTTGTCCTGCTCTGTGTTTTTGTTGTTGTTTTCTAATAACATTATCTAGACAATTTGAAATAATCACTGATTTTAATAAAATATTTTATGGCAGAAAAACTGTCAAATGCAAAAGCATTATTTAAACATTATTTTAAAATAAAATTCTTCCCAGGTAATCTGCAATTGTGAACTACTGATGCCAATACTAAAAATTTATTGATAATGCTCTTTGTGCCCTTATATGACCACTGAACAAAGGGTGTAGCATGAAATTGGATTGTATTGAAAGAGACTCAGAGCCAAATACCGGGGAAAGGCTGAAATATCAGAGAGAGGAAACACCACAGTCAAATCTTACCCAGCTGTCTTCCAATTTCCTCAGCCTCACTCCTGGTCTCTTCTGCCACTCTGGTTTTCTATGCCAAATACCCTTCTCACCAGCTGTATCCCATCTAGGTTAGGATTAAAGATGGGAACTATTCTATTTGGTACTCAGCCTTGAACTCACTGAAACACAGAAAGTTCTGTCTCTGGAGTTATGGGATTAAGGGTGTAGGTTACCACTCCTAGGCCTTCCCAGTGCTGGGATTAAAGGTGTGTGCCATTGAATCCCAGCTGTTTGGCCTTGTACTCAAAGACCAAGGAATTCCTAGCTGTCTGCCTAGGTTTTGACTGTGTATTGTCTCTGGATATTTCAGGTTTTATTAAATATTGTAACATATCACCACAAAAGGGCTATAATTCCTGTTTAATCCATTCTCGTTTATTAGGCTGGTTTGTTTGTTTGTTTGTTTGTTTGTTGAGACAGGCTTTCTCAGTATAGCTGTGGCTGTCCTGGAATTCACTCTGTTGTCCAGGTTGGCCTTGAACTCAAAAATTTGCCTGATTTTGCTTCATTCTTTTTCTTGACCCATCAGACTGATGCATTTGCTGAAGTGTAAATATGGCTTACTTTATACTAGCAAAGAAACAGGGCATTGTGACTAGAAGGACCAAAGCATTGGCCTCTTTTCCATTCTTTTTATTCTTGAGAAGGCTGAGAACCAAAGGTAAATGAACTTTGCCAAGGCGCCTCTGGATGGCACAGCTACAAATGGAACTCAGCCCAAGTGTCTTTAGTGAGGGTTGCAGTATGTCATTTACCCACCAAAGCACACATGTCTAGAAATCACCCGCTTTAATCTCCTGTGACATGTCAATATTCACAGGCTTCCCAGATGCTTTTAAAAATTGGCATTTCTTTCAAATTAATACCACAAAGCTATTCATTATATCCTCCTCAACTTTTTATGAAACACTTTATAGTGTATCATCTGGAAGGTTTGAAGCTAATTTAACATTGAATAAAAACATTCACCCACCACTGAAAGAAGACAAGCATCAAACCTTTCCACTGTAGGATTGCTTGCCTTCCTTTCTTCCTTCCTTCTTTCCTTTCTTCCTTCCTTCATTTTCAGACATTAAAAGTTTAGGAAGCTATATCTCAAGCTGCAGTTTACTTAGAAATCTATCTTCTCTTCAAAATAATGTCTTCTCTTTTATATATTCATTTGATAAGCAGTGTTGGAACATTTATTGCTTAAGGGAAGATTAAAAAAAAAAAAACGCTATTGTCTAAGTATACCATTTCTCCCCCAGAAATATTTTGAGACACAAGAAATGTTTTATCAACCATGATGTTTGTTTTTGCATGTAGACATTGACATCATTTCCAAAAATGATTGATGACTACAAATCATTGGCTGGATGTACTCTATATCATATACATTTAACATGTTATATATACTGAAGTATATAGTGCTCTGACACATAATGACATTTTAGCTAAGAACAAACTCATATAGCACAACGGACCAATAGGATTATAATGGATGTATAAACTAGCATATCTGTGTTAATTCCAATGTACATAAGTTTATTGAGCTCCCAAGTATATAAATGTAAAACATATACAGTTATATATAGAATTAAGAACAGTTCCTAATAACAAATAAGTCACAGATTTATGTGTTCACAACAGATACGTTTTATTTAAGTTGTATTTTACAGAAGACTCCTTTCAGGTAGTAACTGTGTCCCATTTCAGGGCACAGTATTATTTCATTTCATCTGCTGATTGCATTAGCATTCTATGTTGTGACTGACCTGCACCTTCAAGGTTTGTGTAAATTCAGTGTTGCTTGCAGAGTGGGAAATTATATAAGGATGAGTATCACAAAATATATCACCATCATTAAACTGTACAAGACTTCCTCAGTCTAAAAATAATATATACACTAATATCACATTTCAAATGTATCCAAATTATGCTCTGGGACCATAGATGTATCAAACATTCTCTGAGGAGGTATTCTCTAAGCCACAACACAACAGTTAGTCCACTAAGGATATACTAATTCCAATTCCATCCATGCTGTAAAGTCATGATGAAAAATCACTTGGTGTTTCATAAATATGAAACTACTGATTTTTCAATTAATACTAAAGCTAAAAGCTGAAAAAAATCATACAGTAAGTAAAAAAGCTTCCATTGCAAGTCTAATGATCTTAATTCAATTCAAAGAACCTGTGGCCTTCTGACAAGACAGAACCCACGCTTAAAGTTTTCTTCAGACCTCCATATGTACATCTTAACATTGTGCCAGGACACACACACACACTAAAATAACAAAAATTAAAATAAATTAATAATGCTAAATCTGTCAATTTTAAGCACAGTAATAATTTTAATTGGTAAAAAGACTCCATATGGCTAATCTGGAACTGATGTTTCATGGTAAACCTGAAACAGCAAATTACTATGTCAAGTTTTATAGTTATTACATTATAAAAATTTGGTGGAGAGCCAAAGGAGTATTAAGATTAAATTTTAGGATTAAAAGCTAATTCAAGTTTTTCTTCAGCGTTAAAAAGCAAAATAAAAATATTCACTTGTTCTCTGTGCGTGTGTGTATGTGTGTGTGTGTGTGTAACACACACATACACTATAGAAAAGATGCAAAAGCAAACATTTCTTTTGAGGGTTTTGGGGCTCCTTGTAACATTTGAGGTAATGTACACTGTGCCTTTTATTGAGTCTCGGTGAGGATAACACACTAACCGCAGAGTTCTATTCGTCTTGTGGTTTCTGGGGAAGGCTGAAGTAAGCCTCACTTCTGCCTTGAAAGGATTCATGCTGGAGGATTCCTTTCTCATCAAATTCTACAAAACACAAACCAAATGATAGTAGTAGAAGCTGATTGCTGTTTGGCTGAGGTCTGAAAGCAAGGGATGGCGGAGAAGGGGTAGATGGTTTTAAGCGTTTTCTGTTCATCTTTGGAGTTCTGAAATTGAATGAATTCTTATTGTAGAAAGGAAAAAAACTACAGATCTCATTTTCTACCAGTAGGTGGTGAGAAAAAAGTTGTCAGGCTTGAATGTTCCTTTTGTAATATTAAACTTCATATTCATAATTTCTGTTCATTACAACGGCTTTTCTTACTGGCAATTCTAGGTGGCATGTTCTTTCCCAGCTCATACACATGACTCCACTTTTGTGATAGCTTGGAATAACTTTATTCAATCACAATGTTCACCTGCAAAACAGGCCTCTCATTCAAATCCAACAGCAAATGCTGTGTGGAGTTGCCCATGGTGCAACAGTCATGACTGTTAGTGATCAATGAGGATGACAAAGAGGAGCATCTGAGAGCATAGCCCAATGATAGGAATAGCAATGATTTCCACTATTGTATTGGTTATGCAAAAGAGATTGTACCTTCATGGGATTATGAAACTACTCCAAAGTCTCTGAGGAGCTACTGAGAAATGACAGCTGCTGAGGAAGGCAGAATAATTCTTTGGAGACATGGACACTGGTAGGTTGCTCATGTCATAGTGGATGGTCATACATGTTGTGAATATAGCAGCATGAAACATTCTTGTGGTCATAAATATTAAAAAAATAAGGATATGATACTGGGTGAGAAACAGAATAAGGAAATACTGGAAGTTGGAAGGATAAATATGATGAATATATGCTGTACAAATAAATGATTCAATTAATAAACTATATTATTTAAAAATAAAAATTAAAAATATTTTATAAATTCCTACACAATTTTATAGTAGTTAGTATTCTCATTGCTAGCTGAAAAAATGAGTATGTAATAAAATTGAATAACATCAGACAATAGGGCAATGCAAGAAGACTTGACTCTATAGGCATGTATTCATTACATTGCAGTCCAATAATTCCTTAGCTAATTACTGGTCCTAGATATTTTAGGTGAAAAAATTGCATAATTTAAGTTTCCTCTTATAACTGAATAAACTTGACAAGGATATAAGAGAAGACAAGAACAAAACCTGGGCCTATCTCATCACCTCAAGAAATATATCACAGATTTTTTTTCATTAATAATATTCATCCAAATGAAGTGTAGCTAAAAGTCAATTCTTCAAGGAACATTATTACTGTTCCTTGCTAAACAAAATCATCAAAAACCACCTAAAGATGCATTAGGTTTCATTTTCATGTGTATTTTCTTTGGACATTTTATAGGATCGGAAGGAAGTGTTATTTGATGGTGGTAGGTTAATGAGGATACATTTCATGAAAATAAGAAATGCAAACATTTCTCAGCTAATTGGTTTAATATTGTTTTGATTTTAGTACTGTGATAGAAAGTATACTTCTACCTTTCTCTGTGCAGGGACAAGGACAAAGTATGTGACGTTGCTTTTTTTTTTTTTTTTTTTTTTTTAGCCATAGCTTCATGTGTGTTAGACAATTTCTCTACAAGTGAGTGTGCTCCATCGCAACCCCGTATTGATTTTTAAAACAAAAACTATTTGTGTTCCTAACTAGTTTTGGAGACTAACAGAATTTTTTTTTTTAATGACTCTTTCTCCCAGTGACCTGTGAGCTTCCCCCAACACTGTTGCCTCACTGTTTCTTTACTGGAAATTTAACAAGATATGGCCTTGAAAGACATTGCAAATGCTTTACAATATATATTTTCAGTGTTTTTTATTTCTATTTAAAATCAAACACTACTCATAATTTATTTATGTATGTAATTTGTAGCACTTGGTTCTACACATCCCTGTAGATAATATTCAATTGACCTGGTTTCCGGAAGTTTTATGAATGCATAATGTCACAAAGTTGTGTCTTTCCTGCCTGCCCACAAGCTCCTTTTTTCTCTTGTTTTATTTATATCTGCTTCTCACTGCAAATCTTCAAGCAACAGACATGTCACTGTTTACTTGTCTGTTCCTCTTGATTTACATTGGGTTATCCGGTGTTTGGTTTATGATTAAAAATTCAAAGGCATAGAAAGGGCCAGCAAAGACAATCCCTTTAACCTAAAGTCTTTTCCTGTTCAAATAGCACTTAACTTGAACATTCCTTTTCCTGTACTCTTCTTCCTGAGTTTACTCAAAAGAATTTGTAGAAAATAATTTAAGATAGAAACAGATTGAGAATTCAATCAATCTGTTCAATAGAAAGTTATTGGTGTAAAATGTTAAATTTCCATAGTCTAAGTGGTTTTGTCCCCTCAAAATTCTAAAATAGCTGATATATTTTGAGCTAGAATTAAGTGTGTTTTTTCTGTTTGTAGTAGGGAATGTTTTATTTTATAATCTATAGGCCTTAACTTTTGCCCTACTCTTTTGCTCCAAATTTGATGGATGGTTTGGGATCATTATCCATGCATCAGAGTTGTTACAATAAGTTCTGCTCTTTTTGAGAGAAAGGATGCTCGAACTGATGGGGGAAAAAACAACCTGACTGAAGCAGCGGCACTAATCTGTCCTCTTCAGCAGTGGTGTGTGGTCATTCTGATATCTCATGGTTCCTACATATTTTCAGCAGATGTGCTGAGACATCATTTATATAACAATAAGCTGTATATTTTTAGATTGTATGTAGTGTGATAAAATTCAGCCTATTATTTTGGCAATGTAGCTATTTTGATACATGTGTTTTAAAGGAATATATATACGTATTCCAAATCTACATGGTTCACTTTCAATATTTTGTTCATTTTTTTATCAAATTTTAAATGTGGGTAATATCAGGATGAGAATGAGATAAAATAAACACAACATTTTAAAATAACCTAAGTGCTTATTTGCATGAATTTACTTAACATCTTATTAATATTTCACTAACTAGATCTTTTTGCAATCTCTATTTAGTCTTCTTTTTTTCTAAATTCTATGATATATTTCTTGGATCTACACATTTTGTAGCAAGTATTCTTATGGCCTGGTAGCTACATTTAAGTTCTGAAAATAAGCAAACCAACCAACCAACAAACCAAGATTATTTGGACAATTTTCTGTCATGTTATTTATCACATTTATGATCTCAATGTGTATTTCCGTTCCATATTAGTATATATGATATTAAACATTTCTAAAGAAAAATGCATTGCCAAGAAAACCCTCTGTAATATTGGACTCAGCTCCTAGGTGGGTGTGCCAGGCTTTTAAGTTTGTATCTGCAGTTAACGGTCACTTCTTGCTCTGCTGCAAAAGCTGTACATGTCTCATGCTCTTTAACATGATGGTTTTGGACTCGAAATATCAGAAACTTTAAACCCCAAATAAAAAAATTCTTTTGTAAGTTCTCTTGATCATGTGTTTACACAGCAATAGAACAGTAATCATGTATGACAGCGGCCATCCCTCCCTCAGCCTCACCTCATCTCCCAGATTGGAACAGCTGTTGATTCAACATGAACTTGGCTTGGACTAAGCAGATAAGATCAAAGTTCCAACAGAAACACAATAAGGGTAACCTGCCCTTAGAAACCTTAAGCAGCTACACACTGAAGGGTGTTTAAAGATCTCAACAAATTTCAAAGGAAACATAGAAATGTAAAAATTTCACAGAACGTCCAGGTTTATCCATATTTTAGCCTCAGCAGAAGTCAGCTACATATCTTAGAATCTGTTTTTTCTTTTAGTAGCTCTTCGTATCTGGCCATTGAAACTTGACTGAAATATTCCCTTTGCTTTATAGGGTATGGTCAAATGAATTTTTTATAAATGTAGTTACTTAAAAGTTAAGAAATAAGATAATACAAAAGTCCTCATCTAGAGGCTGGACGAGGCAACCTAATAAGAGGAAAACAGACCCAAGAGCATGAAAAAATGTCAGAAATACATCTGCTCCCGCTGTTGGCAGCCCCCTTATATTATTGTATCTTGTTTTGTCCTGGTTGTGGCTGTCTTCTCTTAGAAGGGCTGTCTTGCCCTTTTCTGAAGAGGAAACAGAGTAGAGTGGATCTCATTGGGGGGCGGCGCTGAGAGACGTGGAGGGAGGAAAAACTGTTCTTTGGGTTTATTGTATGAGAGAATCTATTTTCAATTTAAAAATTACGGAAAAGAGTAATAATCATAACAATTTACAGGTTTAAGATTTTGTAGGGGTCAGACATGGTGGTGCATGCCTTTAATCCCAGGACTTAAGAAGCAAAGGCAGGCATATCTCTGTGAGTCTGAGACCAGCCTGGTCTGCAAAGGGGGGTCCAGGAAAACCAGGACTGTTACACAGAGAAACCCTGTATCTAAAATCAAAAAGAAAAACAAAAACAAAACAGATTTTATAGTGTTATGCCCAAAGTCGCGACCCTGGAGAGACCACTGGAGACAAGGACGTAGCTGGATGCAAAAGCAAGGTTTATTGATACAGACGAGCTAGCTCGTGAACCACTCCAGATGTCCGTTACACCGGAATCATGCAGGAGGATTGATTAGGGTCGCGGAGGGGGGGGGGTCTCCTTTAAGAGCCCGAGGCTGTGCATTGGGTTCAGGTGAGGATAATGGTTCCAGTCATTAGCTAGTTGGCTCCTGCTAGGGGCTTTCCAGACCAGGGTGGGCGTACCCGGTAGCAACATGTCAGGTTTTTGATTGGTTAGTACCAAGGTGAAAATAATTTTTATTATTATTATTTCTTCCTGGCATGTTTGGGCTAGTTTTGTGCAGGGTCCCATAGTTCATTCTTGGGGTATGGTTAAGCTGTCCTGGTTCTGTGCCCTGGAATGTCTCCTATACAGGGGAAAAGCCCACCACCAACCCTGGAACGTGCAGCTGGCACAGGAATGATTGTGGTGTATTTTGACTAGGGCATTTGGTGTTGGTGGTCAGATAGCAGGGCCAGGGTGCTATAGATTCTGCAGTTGGAACTTAGGTCATGCTGCCTTCTGTAAAGAGCAGTTTCTAGCTATGGTCTCTAGGAACTGGGTGAGGGACTCTTTCTCAGGGCTCTGTCTGCTTTAGTTCTGCATAGTTCTCTAAAATGGAAGACTCCTTTTAGTCCGGGACCCCACCTGGATTATCCAGGTGTCCAGCTCATTCTCTCCTAGAACTGGACAAGCCCCTGCCAGGAATGTGGCACTGAACTCTATTTTATCTCTATGGCTACTAGAATACAAAATGGCATTTCTTGAGCTAAGTCTACTCTCTTCAATAGATCTGCCATCTGTTATAAGATAAAATACTAATATCATTAAAACATTTCTTCTTATTAATATTCCCTTCAGTTGAATTCTTAGAACTGCTAATTCTTTTTTCTAAATCTATGCCTTCCAATACCTCCTCCCTTCTCACCCTCCACCTTCCCATTCTTCCATCCTTCTCTCCCCTCCTCTCCCCTTTAGTCCTCTCCTCTTCTTTCTTTCCTTATTCTCTTAGTGAGAATACTAGAAGTCCCTTGAAATGGAGTTATTCAAAGACTTTTCTGTTATTCTAATTTAATAAAACAAGCTATATATAATTAAAGTATACTGTGTAATCATATGAGCATTCAATCATGGTCATACAGCTAGAAATATATATATGTATAGAAATATATACATATATATATTTGGAACAGCTGTTGATTCAACATGAACTTGGCTTGGACTAAGTTCAAGTTGTGTGTGTGTGTGTGTGTGTGTGTGTGTGAAATTAGCAAGCTAGGAGAGCCCAGGTTTAATATCTCGACAACAAACTTAATTTTCTTTCACATTAAAATCTCCTTGGTTTATTTATCATCTTATTAGAAAATTGGGTATCTGTGAATTTATAAAAAGTACAATGGATAGTTTTCTACTTATTCGTGGTTTTTTACAAAAAAAAAAAAAAGACTTTGATAAAACTCTCAGAAGGTTTGGACTTGAAGACTTTCATATCTTTGCTCCAAAATGCTTGTTTGGATATCAGAAATTTCAAGAGTAATTTTGAAGCATCACAACCCATGAAAAAAAATGAATTTCCCACAGATATCATCAAATACAGAAGGAAAAGGAGCTTCAGCAGCTTAGAGCTTAGAGTGCAAGGGAGGCAGAATTTTCCCAGGCCCCCCAAAATTAAATTTTTTGAATACATAAAAATTTAACCACTATTCTCAGCTACTCAAAGTTGCTGGCAAACACATGATTAAAAAGAACTCAAGCATAGATATAATCAATTTTATTTTCCCTTTGGGCTCGTACCCAGGTAATGAAACAGGACTTTGTTAGTCTCAGAGTAAGCATGGTTATTTATGAGTACAGGAAGGTCATCAGCCTGCTGACTGTCCTGCAGTGTTGTGCATTACCTCCTTGTGGCAGGATTTCTTTGCTTCTGACACATCCCAAGGACATACAGTCATGTGTGAATAGCACTCCCTGGCACCAACTTATTCTATCTGGATAAATCTGGGCTTCTCTCATGCCAGTAGACTTGGCCACACTGACTGTGACTCAGAATAGCTAAAAATGACTTAAGGGGAAATAATAGATGAATTCCTGAGGGCTAATAATTTTTTTTAAATGTTGTATCCTGCTACATTACTGAAGGTGTCAGCTGTAGAAGTTCCCTGGTAGAATTTTTGAGGTTACTTAGGTATACTATCATAACATGTGCAAATAGCAAAAGTTTGACTTCTTCCTTTCCAAATTGTGTACCCTTGATCACCTTTTTTTCTGTCTTATTGCTCTAGCTAGAACTCAAGTGCTATATTAGATAGATATGTAGAGAGTGTACATCCCTGTCTTGTTCCATATTTTAGTGGAATTGCTTTGAGTTTCTCTCCATTTAGTTTTATGTTAGTTGCTGGCTTGCTGTATATTGCCTTTATTATGTTTAAGTATGTTGTTTGTATTCCTGATCTCTCTAAGATCTTTATCATGAAGGGGTATTAGAGTTTGTCACAGGCTTTTATATCACTTAATGAAATGATCCTGTGGGTTTTTCCTTTCAGTTCATTTATACAGTACATTATATTGACAGATTTTCTTTTGTTGAACCATTCCTTCATCTCTGGAAAGAAGCCTACTTGCTCATGATGGATAATTTGTTTTGATGTATTCTTGATTTGGTTCACCAGAATTTTATTGAGTATTTATGCATCAATGTTCATGAGATTGATTTCTCTGTAATTCCCTTTTATTGTTGTATCTTTTTATGGTTTGGGTATTGGGTAACTATAGCCTCATAAAAAGAGGTTGGAAATGTTCCCTCTATTTCTATCTATTCTGTGAAACCATTTGAGGAGTATTAATATTACTTCTTTGAACATCTGGTAGAATTCCTAGTATTTTTTTTTTTTTTTTGGTTGGGAGACTTTTAATGACTGCTTCTGTTTCCTCAGGAATTATAGGTCTATTTAAGTAGTTTATCTGTGCTTGATTTAATTTTGGTAAGTGGTAGTCGTACCTGTCCAGAAGATTGTCCATTTCTTTAAGATTTTCTAATTTTGTTGAGTACAGGTCTTTGAAGTATGACTTAATGATTCTTTGGATTTCCTCAGTGGCTATTGTTACATCCTCTTTTTCATTTCTGATTTTGGTAATTTGGCTATTCTCTCTCTGACTTTTGCTTATTTTGGATAAGTGGTTTTTTTTTTTTATCTTGTTGATTTTCTCAAAGAACAAAATTTTGTTACATTGGTTCTTTGTGTTGTTCTATTTTATTGACTTTAGCCCTGAAGTTATTTCCTGTTCTCCACTCCTTCATTTTTTTCTAGAGCTTTTAGGGTGCTGTTCAGTTGTTAGTGTTAGATTTCTTCAAATTCTCTATGTGTTACTTAGTGCTATAAAATTAACTCTTAACACTGCTTTCATAGTGTCCTACAAGTTTGAGTATGCTGTGGCTTCATTTCATTGAATTATATGAAGTCTTTAATTTTTTTCTTCATTTTTTCCCCTGATCCAGCGATGATTCAGTTGGACATTGTTTATTTTCAACAAAATTATAGGCTTTCTGTAATTTGTGTTTTTATTGAATTTTAACTTTAAGACATAGTGACTAGATAAGATAAAGGATATTTTTCTATTTTTTTTTCTTGTATCTGTTAAGATTTGCTATGTGACCAAGTATGTGCTGAGTTGTAGAGAAGTTTCCATGAGGTGCTGAAAAGAAAGTACATTCTTTTGTGTTTGGGTGGAATGTTCTATAGATGTCCATTAAGTATGTTTGAGTCCTAACATCAGTTAGTTTCCTAATTTGTCTGTTAAATTTCTGTCTGGCAGACCTGTCTGTTGATGAGAGTAGGCTGTCAATGTACCCCACTATTAGTGTGTGGGTTTTGATATTTGATTTAAGCTTTAGGGGTGTTTCTTTTACAACTGTGTGTGCCTTCATATTTGGGGCATATGAGCCTTCATCTTGATGGATTTTTCCTGTGATGAATATGAAATGTTCTTCTCCACCTCTTTTCATTAATTTTAGTTTTAAGTCTAGTCTGATAGATATCAGAATAGATATACCAACTTGTTTCTTTGTTAAATTTGATTGGAAAGAAATCTTTTCTCAACCCTTTACTCTGAGGTATTGTCTGTCTTTGAAGTTGTTTCTTTGAAGTTTGTATTTCTTGCATGCAGCAGAAGGATGAATCCTGTTTCCATAACCATTCTGTTAACTTGTATCTTTTTATAGGAAAATTGAGTTTTTTGATATTCATGACCAGTGATTGTCAATTCCTGTTATTTTTGTTGGTGGTGGTGATGATGATGATAGTATGTGTATATCTCCCTTGTTTGGAATTTGCTGATGTGAGGTAATCTATTGCTTGTTTTTTATGGGCATAGCTAACTTCCTTGGATTTGAGTTTTTCTTCTAGTACTTTCTGCAGGGCTGGATTTATGGTTAGATATTGTTTAAATCTGCTTTTATCATGGAATATTTAAATTTTTCCATCTATGGTGATTGTATTGTTCAGTGTAGTAGTCTGGGAAGGCATCCGTGGCCTCTTAAGTGTCTGCAAAATGTCTATCCAGGACCTTCTGGCTTTCAGAGTCTCCATTTAGAAGTTGAATGTAATTCTCATAGGTCTGCCTTTATATTTTACTTGGCCTTATTTCTTTGTAGCTTTTAATATTCTTTTATTCTGTATGTTTAGTGGCTTATTATGTACTGAGGTTTTGTTTTCCCAGTCTATTTGAAGGTCTGTAAGTTTCTTGTACCTTCATAGGTATGTTCTTTAGGTTGGGAAAATTTTCACATATGAATTTATTAAATATATTTTCTGGGCCTTTGAGCTGGTATATTTTTCCTTCTTCTATTCCTATTATTCTTAGGATTGGTCTTTTCATAGTGTCCCAGATTTTCTGGACGTTTTGTGTTAAGAATTTGTTGAATTTTAAGTTTTCTTTGACTGAGAAATATATTTTCTCTAACATGTCTTCAATACCTGAGATTCTCTCTTCCATTTTTTTGTATTCTGTTGATTATGCTTCATCTGTAGTTCCTATTTATTTACCCAGATTTTCCATTTCCAGAAAGCTCTTGGTTTGCATTTTCTTTATTGCCTCCATTTCAATTTTCAAGTCTTGAACTGTTTCCTTCACCTGAGTGATTAGTTTTCCTTGGTTTTCTTTAAGGGATTAATAAATTTCTTCAATTTTTTTTGTTTGTCTTATCTGCTATTTCCTTTTGAAGGGCCTCTGTCATCTTTATAAAGTTACTATTAGGGTCATATTCTTCTGCGGCATTTCTGATGGAATGTTTATATCTTGTTATAGAACCACTAGGTTCTGATGATGCCATATTGCGGTTTTTGTTGTTGAATATATTCTAACACTGCTGTCTACTCATCTGGGTGTGAGGTAATTATAAGTACAGGTGTTGTTTTTTCCTGCTATCTGTGCAGGTGGTCCCTGTGCCTCTGGGAGCAGATGTTCCTTCAATAGGCGTAGATGGAGCCTGTGTCTCTGTTCTTCCTGGAGATAGTGGTGGAGCATCCTGGCCAAAGTAGAGTCTTGCCTGCTGACCAGGTGCTGGAGTTCTTCCTGCAGTTGATGCAGATGGTGGCTATGCCTCTGGGGAATGGTGGTGGGATAACCTGGCCACAGGAAACTTGACTGCTGATATGCTGCTGTGGCTGTGATGGCTTTCTTTGACTTTCTGTGGGAAAAAAAAATAGAAAGAATAACTAGAAAGAAAAAATTAGTGAAGAAATTGATGAGAAAAAACAAGTGTAAAAGGCTTTCAGAGATAAAAGAGCTAAGTGAAATAGAGGAGGCAACCATTTTCACTCTCAAAACATCTCACAGGCTGAGGTACAATTTGTTTAGAGCTTAAACAGGCATCAACTGATTGTTGTGATAAAAAGTTCTAGTTTATTTCTAATTATTTGCCTCTTAATAATGATAATGGCAGTAGTGATGGTTTTAAACATCATAATGGCAATGATATCCAATTATACTACTGTAAAATAGAATCCTTTTAAGTTTTTGGATCATGCATGTGTATCACAACTATACCAGAAACTTTAATAGTTAAACCTTTATATATATATATATATATATATATATATATATATATATATATATGTGTGTGTGTGTGTGTATATATATATATATGGTTAATTTCCTTTATCTAAAAATATATTTCCAAGTATCTTGGAATACTACAAGCAAACATAACTAAGTAAATGTCCCTCACACTTGATTATTCAGTAACTACATTAATATAAGATAATTATTACAAGGAAGTTAATTGGTGCTTATCATTTACCAATTATAACTGGTAAATAGGAAGGGAAATTGGAGGAGAACTCCTAAGTAAACTGGGGAGGCAATAAAGGGAAAGGATGGGAAGTGATAACACAAGGAAACAGGACAGTCAAGCTGAAACAGGGATGGAGTAGGAGAGCAAGGAAAGAGAGCTCCCTACTGTGCCTGTTAACCCAATAGTGTTATATGTGTTTGAAAATCGAGTATGAGAAAACACACCAGTTTTATTTACTAGTCTCTAACATTTTATGAATTCAGTTTAACTATTATGATGATTAATTCTGATATTCAACTTCAGGAGAAGAAGAAATACCTAGCTTAGGAAAGAATAACTCATGTAGAGTTTGTAGGGGGTGCTTCAGCTGAGGGCTGATTGGAGCTGAGGGCTCTAACTTGCTGAGCATCAGGAGGAGGTGCTATACTTGGTGGTAGCATGGACCCTAAATTTCCCCAGAGTTAGAGTGGCAAATACTGTTCCTGCCAGTAACTCTGCCAAGAAGATAGCTCTCACCCAAGGACATGGGTGGAGCCCGTTGCAGTAGCCACAAAGCTTTAATCTTAGCCATTCCCTTTAGCAGATTAAAGACAGGAAAAGATAGATATTCAGGAAAGAAATATTCAGACAGAAAAAAAGAAAGAAAAAAGCCTTTAAATGGTTTATAGTATGTTTAAAATGATACCTAGGCTTGGGGGAGAAAACAAAAAGAATAGATAAAGTCCTTTAAAAAGAAATAGAGTAAAAAAAAAAATAAGCCATGTAAAGATGGAAATTACACAGAGAATCTGGATTCTGTGTGTTATTACATTGTCTTTGAGTTTTTGATTTCAAAGGAAGAAACAACATCTGCTAAAAGACATTTTGAAAATGCAATGATGTCAAAATTTAAGTTAAAATATATGTTACTTTGGAGAAGAGGTTTTGTTCTTTACTCCCACCCCTCCCCCAAAAAATGAGAGGCTGTGGATTTATTTCAAGTTAAGAGAAACTAGGTTTGATCTAGGGAAACTCTCTGAAAATTCTCTGATGGGAACAGATGGTCCATATGATCCAACTTTTCAGAGCACCTCCGTTTCAGTTTCCTGAACAGCTTTAAGAATGTTGACTGAGAATATCCAGCCTCACAGACTACTCCATTTAAGACTTGTTATAATCCTAAATTTTCCCTGGATCCCCATAAGATTACAAGCATTTGTAATGCTTCCCCAGTTGGTAGGAAGTAGTCTGCAAAACTATGCCCTCATTCCCCAAAAATGGATTATAGATGTTTGCTTTTGTTTAGAATGTTGATTATAAGTTGTTATGGGTAATGGTTAGGAAAGAAGCTGTGCAAAGGAGATTAGGTTTGGGATTTTTGTTTTAGAAGGAAAAAGTGGAAGGGATATGGGATAATGCTCTTTTATACTTTAAAGATTTGTTACTCATATTGGTGTTGATTTAATAAAGTGCTGATTGATCAGTAGAGACAGGATAACCAGACTAGGAGAATCTGGGAAAAGAAAAGGCAGAGTTCAGATGCCAGACAGATGCAGAGGAAGCAAGAAGAGAATGCTGCTCTGAGAAAAGGTACCAAGCTACATGGGCAAACATAGGTAATAATTATGGGTTAATTTAAGTGTAAGAGCTTGTCAGTAATATGCATGAACTACTGGCCCAGCAGTTACTATAATATTAAGATTCCAAGTCAATTATTTGGGAAGAGGCTGCCCAGGATTTGAGAGTTTCTAGTGAGACACAGGAACCTCTGACTCTACATACACCCACACTATACACCATACTGTTGGATAGTGTGCCAGACTTGTTAATTAAAATTCTGCTTGCACTATCTTATTTATGACAATTCTTTGTCAGTCACTTTGATGAGTCCCTTGTCAAAGAGAAACAGAAGCTTTCTTGTGAACTAGAACTAACATGAACGATCCCTCCCTCACTACATACTATAAATATGCTTGTCCATGAGGGTTGCATGGGGACTGATGCTGAGGTCTGCAGTCTGTTGTTCAACCTTTTTTTCCCCAAATTTGGAGCAGCAGTCACCTATCACTTATCTCCATCTCTGTATCTCTTATATCCCTGTATATCTTATATCTCCATATCCCTTGATACAGGAAATGGCCAAGCTGTGTCTTGGGAAAGGATTCACCCAGAAATGTAATCTCTTTTAGACTAAACAGCTTGATTTGTTACAATTTCCTGTCCTAGTTTCTGTTACTTAGTAAATTGTTAACTTTTTTCTTACCAACATAATGAAATCATCTATTTCCTTGACAGAGAAGAAAAATGGAGTTCATTTTATTATTTTTTATTCTATCACTTCTCCACCCGACACTATTTTTTTCAGCCATTCCATCTGTTCTTTATTTCCCTCAGGCTGAATTTATAGCAATATGTTTGTTGTATTTGTTCTTAATACGTTTTCTAAGCCATGTGTTTTTCTAATCTTGAACCTTTGGTATTCTGTTCTTAAACTAGATCCATTTCACATTGTATCCATCATGTGTTAAACAACAATATACTGGAGAACTAATATTTATTATCTTATTTGTTGCATATAATATTTATTAAGGAGACCACTATTAACCTTTTTATGGGTAAGACATTGCATAATTTCATACAGTAAAGCATATAGGAAAACCAGACTAACATAAGCAATATTGTTTTAGAATCTTCACTTTTAGTCATTTTGGGATGTTGATTCTTTCACATTTCCTATTTTTAAATCTGGGAAGTTCTCTTTATAATCATAGCAATAAGCTCTTCTTTCTTTTCAAAGTTATTGAGCTCCAAGTAACTTCCTGGAGTCTTTCTCTATCTTATTGAGTCACACTTCACATTTTAAGTAGACTTGTCTCCAACTCAGTGTCATTTATTAACTCTACATGTTATAGTGAATCTGGCCTTGACTGAAGTGCCAATCCTTGGTTTATAGAGGATTTATAGAGCACATTCACTGAAGTTCTTATATAAACCATTTATTAGCATATTTGTTTTGCAAACTTGAAATTCTATTCTCTTAATTTTCTTCATTTGAGAGAGTCTCAAGAAGATCAAGCTTGTCAAAAATCCAGTTTATTACAGAAATGATATTTACAATTATCTATTGAATATTTAAATATGGAGTTAAAAAGAAGCACTAGGCCAGATTAACAGGTAGTAATATAAATTATATTAGTTGGTCAAGTTAAAGCAATAGGGTGGAAGTAAGCTTTGCATGTTCTATTGAGACATTATCTACAGCAAAGCAGAAGCAGACATAGAGGGGAAAAGTATGGATGATCTTACAGCTACCAAAATCTCACCTATGTTAAAAATGTGCTTGATAAAAGAATAAATTCTAAACAGGGATTTAAAATATATTAGGGAAAATGTAGAAAAATACAGTTAACAGAGAGAGAAAGGAAAATATGTTAAAAAAAAAAGATGGCTAATTCTCATCTAGAAGATGGAAATGCTAACAGAAGTAGGTCCCTCACTATATACACACACATTAGAAGAAACGAAGCACTTAATAACTGTCAGTTCTATGAATGACAGAAATTAACAAAAATTTTATTGATATTAAATTTAAGAAAAATTTGTAAAATTCTTCTGAGAGAACAACATTTGAAATACATAAATTACAAAATCTGGGCATTTAGACAGCAAAAGACTCATGAGCAATACCCTCTCTGACTTTCTATAGACACAGAAAATGAGGGGCAGCACTTGAAATGTTAGAGGAAGGAGTTTCATCAGAAATACAGAATCCATCCAAAATTTCAGTCAGATTTTGAGAGATATTTATAATCTCAAAATATTAGGAGTCAGAAAAGTTATCTTCAAGGGATCTGTTTCTAGGGAGTTTCTATGAAGATAAATCAAAATGAGAAAGAGCTAGCATTAGCCTGTTCCCGCTGCTACAACAACAACAAAGCATATTTGTTGGAATAATAAATTTTTACTAGTTTGAGAGCCATGCATGGTTTAACATGCCTGTCATCCTATCACTTTGGAGAGTGGGCTATATTCATAGCAAAACTATAACAAAAAAGTAAAGATTTTATGAAGGCATTATTTTCTTTAATTATAGAGGCTAAGGTGTTAAAGAACAAGGCATCAACATCTGGTAAAGACTTATTCTCCAAAAGAAACATCATTTGCTGCTTGTTCACATGACAGAGTGCTCATTTTATTCCTTTGGATTTATTTTCTATTCCCAGTCCAGAAATCTTGCCTTCTATTACTATCCTCTTAAGTATTGATTTTCAATGTGAATTTGTAGTTAAGAAACATTCAGAATGTATTTCCTAAGAAGTGTGATATGTACATAATAAAATGGTTATTGAAATGTAATGCAAAACAGTGAGGTGGAAGTGTGAGAAATTAGCCTTTTCTTATCAGAGTACAAAATAAATATGCAAAACAGATAAATTAGGGAATATGAGACAACATTGGGTTTAGTAGTGGCTATCAGAAGAAACACTCGATGGTGTAAAAATGATTGTTTATATATATATATAAAATTTGATGATTTTACATCATGCACCCCATCAAACTCAGTTATCACACCTCTCAGATTCATGCCCACTCTTAGATCTCCCCATTTACAAAAACGCCCGTTCTTGATGCTCATTTACTTACTGGAGCATAATATTGAAAATAGGAGAAGTGATGAGGTTAAGTTAAGTGATTTCTCATTTTTAACTATCAAATTGTTTTAATCAATGTGTTTACATTGGTTAAGGTAGAAAACATTTGTTTTAGTAGCAAATTATGTGCAAATATTTTGTTTTAAAATGACTAACACTAGGCCTCACTACAGAGACAATGTCTATTAATGATGATGAGAACTGTGCTCTACCATAATGGTTCTGGGCCCCAGAGAGACAGATGTTCATTTTTACAATGTTCCTTTCTTTAAGAAAGCAGGAAAGGCAGAAGGAGCTGAGGTCCCATGTCCTCTCTAAATTCTTCTGCTTGTGGGTCCATCATTTCATTTCAAATCCCAGAGAGTTGCAGCAAACACTTAAGAAAAGCAGTGTGCAGCAAACAGCCTGTAACACTTTAAAAATAAGTAAATATGGATGCAATGAATGCACAATGTTCTGCAGTGTACCCATTTCAAAGTAATGGCAATTCATTATAAGCTGGTTGCCATTTTTAAAAGTTGACATACTATTGAATATTAACCAAACAATAAAAATGATTTCATTGGTACTTTCACTTTTATTGTAGCAAAAGTTACTTAACATAAAAATTTACTCTCCCAGTATCAAACATAGTTTTGCTGATCAAACAATTATGTGCATAGAACTCTAGACACTCCCACCTTCATCCTGCATGTCTGAACTTCAATGCACACTAAGCAATTCCCATTCTATCTTCTTCCAACCCCCTGGCAATCACACTTCTGTTTTTTGTTTCTATGAACATTATAGATGGCATAAGTAGAATTGTGCAATAGAAATCAAATGATTTGGTGTATACCTATTATTATATCAACAATATAGCTAATCTATGATGTAAGCCCCTAAATACTTCTTTACTTCTAGAAAGAAAACTATCATCTTCCCACACTCACTTTCTGATGGTCACATTCTTAGCAACAAAAGAGATTAATTAAAGTTTAAAACGCTCTTCAAATAGTTCTATTCATTCCTTTATAAAACACTTCTAGGGTTTCAAATGAACAGAATCTTTAGACCTAGCAATTGGAATAATATGTGTGCTTAATGTGTAATAAGGAAGTGGGTATGCAAGGTAAGTTTATGTCACTTCAGTAAAGAAACCTAAATGGGACAGTTCCACAAGAACTTCCCACGAGGGACAAAGGAAGTTCTTGGCAATGTTCATCCTCATAGTTTTCTAGTCACACTGTCTGGCTTTGCTCAATGGTGACTTTCCTCTTATCCATTTCATTTTCATTCATCTGCCGAAGCAGTACAGTTGGCAAGAGCTTTTAATCTCCTGCCGTCTGTAGTTTCTTAATAGGTGCACCTGTAAGCACCATATACTTCAACAGAGATGAATCAACTATTCTTCTGAATCCATTGTTCAGTTGTTTGCAAGTGAAGTCAGTAGAAAGCAGTAGAAAGTTCTTGGCTTTCAGATCACCAAAATGGGGCGGGGGAGGAGCTGGGAAAAAAAAAAAAAAAAAAAAAAAAAAAACTTCTTACACGAAGGAACAAGAGCTCCTGGTTCACTGATCTTAATTAAAGTCATCATTCTGGACAATGAAAATCTGGCATCATCTGGAAGCATGAAAAGTTTAACAGATATTACCACTCAGAAAGAGGTATGTGTTTACCCTGAAACATAGGAGGGGAAGAGTCTTCAGTTTGATAAAAATCTGGTATTCCTCCTTAGAAAGCTGACCCCTCAGATTCAGTTTTGTCTGGAAGTAGAAATCAGTAAATACTCTTAATTAGTCTCACCTTCATGTTCAAGATGAGAAAGAGGATTAAGAAGTCTCAAAATAAATCCCAAAGAATTTTTTTAATCTTGGCTATAAATTTGGCACAGATTGAGTTTATTTAATTACAAAACTAGATTTCAGAGTAATCAAGCCATTTATACACAATAAATTAACTATTAGGAAAGCTGAGAATTGGAATGTTGATTCTGGATTTTGTGTGCCCCTCAATCATCCTATTTTCCTTCCAAGAACAAGAGATTTTAAGCCCATGGTTTCTAGATATGGCCCAACTAAAGTTCATTTTCATTCTTTATCCTATTATTTTTAAATTTGAAAATATTAAATATCAAGTCTGAACTCAGACCTAAAGTCTTCAAATATTTTCTTGAGATTGAAGTTTTAAACAAAAATAATATTATCTAAAGAAGTTTCCAAGACAAACATCTTTTTCAGGAAATGGACTCTTGGTAATTACATTTTGAGCATTTAAACACAATGATTACAGTTTTCAAGTGACCAGAAATCGTTAATCAAAAGCTTCTTCACCACCCAATTACTGGGTCATGTGCCTCTTTTGTGATTCTGGCATGATTCAACTTTTTTGGGGGAGGGGAGAATAGATAATTTTTGTGTCATAAGCAGCAGCAAAAACAACAGCAACAACAACAAAACACTCCCTTTTGTGGGACTCTAGAAAGGAGGAGTTAAGTGTTGCATTCTTCTTGTAAAACCAAGTGGACTACATGTGTCGCGAATATGGAATTTTTGTAGTTACTGAATGTTTTTAAAGTTCCAAGTATAACATATTGTAAGGATTGTCTTCTGTTTTGTAATCTCTTTTTCAAGAGAAATGAAGTGTTTAATAGCAACTCCTATGTCATCCAGAACTACAAAGAAAGTACACTAAGATATTAAAAAATCATTAATGTTCTAATAACAGTTATGAGAGTAGAGACAGGAAGCCTATAATGGAAAGCACAGAATAACCGAAAGGAAAGTGGTTGATGGCTCTGGAAAGGCACCAAAAAATGCAGTCACTTCTAAATTTCCATGAAGTGAGTATCTGCTCCTCGATAGAGCAATTTGGAACTGCTACTTCAACAAATCTCTTTAGACTTCCTGCTCGATCCTTAGGACACTAGTGGGAACATAAAATTTTCATTTCTTTGTTCCTTAATCAAAATAGAACCCAAAGTAGTAGGTTCCCCTTGAAATGAGCACTCACTACCCCTGGGAGCCTCAGAAGTGGGTGGAACTGAGCAGAGTCTGAGACCAGGGATGAGCAGCTGGAGTCCGTCATTCCTGCCAGTGCTGTATCATCAGCAAAGGCTCCACTCCAAGCTTGAAACATTTCCCAGTCTGTCAGATCAGCAAAACAACAACAATCTATAAACAGTTTCTGGGTTTTGTTTGACTTTAAACCCCAAAGTTAGTGAAGACTAGATTGTTACCTGATTACAATTTTGTAATTGTGTCTCCAGATAGAAATTACAAAGGATTTCTTGTCTTTTGTTCTCTGTCAGGGTTGCTAGACTCTGGTCTTTGTCCTATTGTTAATCCGGGTCACTAGACTTCACATATCTGGTTACAAAATCTCCAGGCTGCCTGTACACAGGAAACAATAGCTAGAGAGGAAAGCAGTTCACCCATGAGACAGAATCATAGCTCCAATAGAATACTGAACATTTGGGGGGGGTGTTTGTTTTTGCTTTTTCCTTTTTAATAGGAAACCCACAGGACAGATGCCTGCCATCATCTGTGCTGTCCTGAGAACAAGTAGTGATATTTACAGCTTAAAATTCCTCTCTTTATTCCTGCTGATATACCTCCAATCAGGTCATTCAGTTTAAAGCAGAAAGACTTTAATTGCTTATGTGTAGAAAGCATCAGTAGATTCCCAGTGGGTTTTGGAACTTACTACACTTGAAACAGGTCCTTGCAGGTTACCATTTAATAATCAATATTAATTAATTAAATTAATAAAGTAAAGATAAATAAACATCAAAGTTGAGTTTTATGGTATTTATAGTAACAAATATTAATATAGCATGATAATTATCTTTAATAATGTAGAACAATTATATACAGGAGTGTTGAGCAAGAGCTAGAGAGAGGTAAACAGGCTATTTAATATAACGTTACTAATTTAAACTCTCTTCCTTGTTCTGTTAGAATAAATAAGTAGATTCTGATTATAATTATGACTTCAGATACATGAAGCAGAATATCTCAGAAATCATAAACATTATGGTGTAAAGTTACATTTGTCTGTTTCAAAATGTGATCCACCTACTTCACTACTATATTTTACCGTCATTTGCCAAATATATTTCACCTTGAGTAACCATACAAATTAATGGTCATTAGGAAAAAAGCCAGAGCTACCATTGATTCATTAGTCCATTCTTGCAATCATTTGTTCATAAAATACTTTCTCTCATCATGGTATGTGTCAGGTATCATGAAAAGATATGGAGAACAAAATGGATATCTTTAGCTCTAGGAGCTCAGAAGCATTTCCAACCTTTTAAAAATAGAGGTAATAATAGTAGTAGCTAATATGGCATGTACTGTGTGCTTTATGTATGTCTAAATTTTCTAAGAATTTTACACATATAATCTTTTTTAAATAATATATTCTTTTGCATGTAGACATATTATTATTCTTATTTCATATGTGTAGTCATAGAGGGATTAAGTTACTTGCCCAAAGTTACACAGGGCAACGAAGGGCAATAGGCTTCATATATTAGTAAAGTGATTCACAGCCTCATGTTTGCAGACACCCTGTAAGTCATGAAGTGGGTGTCTTACTTTCAGCCTCAAAGAGGCATGAGACTATGCCTCAAAAAGCTAGACTTAAAAAGAAAGAGATAAAAACAAAAGGACCCTTGCTCTACAGCTGATTGTTGACTGTCATGGATTCCTTTTAAACAGCAGAGTGATCACCATTACAGTGTGACTGGAGAAGGTTTGTAGGACCCTGTCAGGGTGAACTTTGTGGATTTCCTTGAGTGATTCATGTCTTATCCTATTCCTGACTCTTATTTTTGCCTTGAGGGGTGTTGGATTTTTGATGCTTTGTTTAAATGTTCATTTCAATTTTTATGAACTATAATTTCTGAACTAAATAACTGTAAAGTCATTTTACTGATATGGTTGATAGAGTCTGTATTATATAGCTAACCCTTGGAACTCTTATAGTGCTGACATTGATAGCTGTCCACCTTAGTTAGCCTTTTAGTTTCTTGTTTGTGTGATTAGGTTTACCTATAAAAAATTTACCAAATATTCTGTATCTCTGCCTCAGCCTAACAGAGAGTAAAGAGTGTTAACATTCAGGTAAGCGGTCTTGACAGGAGTAATACTCCATTTGCACATTCCAGTGGAGAAGCTGGACAGAATGCTGGGGATTGACAGGGAAGATCCAACCACAAGGTATACACAGTGTACATGAATGTATCCAAGTAATATAAGCAAGGCGTGTTTCTCATCAAATGTTACTCCTGCTTGTACTTCCTTCGCCCTCATTTGTTCTGAGCTTTCTTGATTCCATGACTCTAATCCAAAGACCCACCTGGGTCCTCTCATCTCTTCTGTGTTCTGCCTTGTCCCATTGTGACATTGTGGCTCAGTCATCTCTGGCCTCAGTCTCAGTGTCTGAGTCTCCTCTGACTTATTGTAGAATATTCTTCTTCATTCTGCCTTGTGGACAGCTGGCTGTTTTTCTCTTCCTGTAAGCAGTGACCTTAGCTTCCTACCCCTCTTTAAAATCCTAGATGCTTATAGGACAAATTCAGTTTTGTGGCAGGTTTCTTGAAAACCACTTGATTCTAAAAACTTTACAGAGCAGACAGATAGGTGACTAGGACTCATAAGTACATACAAGAGGAGACATTGTTTTCTTCCTCCTGTTTCTAAGGACTTCATTTTTCTCCATTTTGTCCATTGCTGAACACCCAGAAAAGTTATAAAACAACTTTTATTAGGACCACAATAGAATCTAACTACTTTTATTAGAGTAAAATATTTTGGCTGAGGAAATCAGAAAATCTTGGACAAACAGAGCAGTCAGAAATGAAGTTACATTCAAATGATAAAAAGGTTTGCTTCAAATTGGTAAAATACAAGTCACAAAATTGGCTCAAACTAGTTTAGCAGCAGATGATTAGGGGAAATCTGTTTCTCTGTGTCTGAAAGACAAACAAAAGCAGCAGTGAAGTAGAACTTGGGAGTGAGAATTAAGACAAATTTTTCTTAACAGTTCTCCAATGCTGCCAGGAGAAGGACCTTTAAAGGCTGGGGATATAGCTCTGGTTGGTGGAGAATTTTCCTAGCATACTGGAAGCCCTGTGTTTGATCTCCAACACTACAAAAATTGTGTGTGATGATACTTTCCTGGGAATCTTGATATTCAGAGATAGAAGCAAAGGATCAAAAGTTCAAATCCATCTTGGGCTATGTACGACCATTGAGATAATCTTAGAATGCAGTAGACTCTGTCTCAGAAAACAAACAAGCAAACAAAAAGGATACCATAAAAAAAAAGGCTTTGAAATACAGAACCAAGAAGCACATAAGAAATTTTTAAAGGTCTGTGCCTTGGCAAATTATCTTGCTGAAGTCAAATTATAGTAATGTAAATGATATCATTTCATTCTGATGGGCAATCTCTTCAGGGTATATTTTAAAAAGTACAGGACAACAATCTATGTTCTCGGGTTTGATATTCATCAGAGTCAGGAGAAAAAAACACTCAGATGAACAAGCTGTGTCTAGAGGTTTACAATATGTGCTAGCATATGAAAAATGCTAAAAGACCTGCAGTTAAAAATGGTCCTTACCTTGTTACACTTCAATTTCCCCTCAAACATATGAGCCTCAGATACAGCCAGCTGCTATATTGCTGTCTCCTAGCTCATTACTTGAGCATTTTTTTTGTATTCAAGGAATAGATGAACAGCTGATGACATTAATTAAAACTAAGTATGAGAGGTGATATTAGCTCCTTGGGTGATATAAAATCATGGCAAAAACTAGGTGAAATAAAACTAAGCTTCAGAAAAGACTTCAGTAACATTTTACTTTAGGTCAAACAAATATTCTTTCCTTTAAATTCAGAGATAAATCCATTTCATGAGTTTGTTTTTCTTAAAAATGACTCCTAAAAATACCACTGATGCCAACTTTGACAAACTTAATTATAGTTTCTCAAATGTACTGAACACAACTAGAAATGAAACTCTTTACCTGTTGGGGTGAAATCTTTTGAAAAAAATAAAACCATCATCTTTAGCATCAGACTCACACACCACAATGACATGTTTTAGGTAAATACTTTTTAAAGAATTCAGGAAAAAATTTCTCAGCAACACTTGCACATTTAATATCTCAGTACAGATGAATAATTTATAATAATTTTATCTTCAGTTTATTTTTAACACAAAGACACAAGAAATTAGTGAAATATATTTAACAACACTGGCAAGCATTCTGACCTAAAACTTTAATTAAATTATTTTCTTCTAGGCACAATGCCAGTTGAAGAAGTGTCCATGAATGGCTGCATGTGTTGGGCTTCTCCTCTCCGAGTGCTTGAAGGGCCTTCCCAATGGGCTCTTCTTCCCCAGGCACTACCTGTTCCTCATCTCTCCACTCATATGAATTGAACATGCTATTCTGAGATCACTGATTAGCTAAACATTCTAACCTATTCTTGTTTTTAGAATTGACATATCAGTTAAATTCTTTTCATGTAAAATTATTGTATAAAGAGAATAAATCTTCATTTACTGCACTATATTCTGATGAACAAGGCAAGGTTTCCCACACTGGTATTTTTAAAGGAGGATTAATTACCAGGTGAAACATTCAAAAAAGGATACATTTCCCCACTGAAAGTTATAGTCAACACAAAATACCACAACTTGAACAGATTCTATCTCATGTTTTTAATCATGGAAAATTCTAGATAGAGAGGGATCATGTATGAATAATTGGGAAAAAATAGATTTTTCAGTTTTTTATTTTATTCCTAGATCAGTAGTTACATTTATTGCTCTCTGTAGACAAGTCACATTTTTCTGTTGATCAAATGAATTTATAAAAATATTGAAAACAAGTTTATGTATTAGCCTTAATTAAGGGATTAGAATTTTAGTTTGGTGGGAAAGCTTACCAAGAGTTTGGTCTCCAGTAATAAAATAAACAAGCTAACACAAAATTAATAAATAATAAATTAATTAGCAGCACTGACTGTATTTGTATATAACACAATAGCAATACAGTTGGACAGAACACACTGAGGTCTGTAGCAACTGCTGTTTGCCCACACTTAGCTACTCAGGTGTCTGAGAAAATAATATAGGGTATATTTCTAACACATGATTAATACTTAAACTTCTTATTTTCTATAGTGCAGCCATTTACACACTACTATTATTGAAATATGCACTTCTAGCTGAGCCAATTGTTGTAAATCATAGCATCTTAAATCCTATTGTATCTGGAACACCTATTCTAAGATCCTCAAGTAGGACATGTCTAAAGCCATGACAGGAAAGTTCTCATCACCCCTACAACTTCCTAACCTAGATATCTGGGTTCATCCTTGGACACCCTCTTCTCTTCAGTCCCCAAGTCCAAGAGGGACACTTCTGAGTGTTGTACAGCCATGTTCTCCCTCCCATTTCCCCAACATTCCTGCTTCTGTGTCAGTGACTGTGTCACTGTCCTAACTGACTTCCTACAGCTCCTGGCATTCTCTCTCTGGCCACATTCAATCTTTCAATGCTAGAGCAGCATATTATGTTTATTGGATAACTCTTTTATATTCAATGTATGGAGGTCTGCATGGATCATTTCTTGAACAGCAAATGCTAAAACTCATTGGTTCAAGTTGCTGCTTGAGCCGTCTCCAATCAATACAGGCAATGCTGTTTGCGTCTTCTTCTGTCAAATAGCAAAGGATTATACAAAAGAAAGAATGCCAGCTTTAGAGCAGTTTCTTTGTGATACATAATTCAATAGGTTTTTAATAATTTTCACTTGTTATACTCATTTCAATAAATAGGTTTTTACTTGAGATTATGTAAGTAAGTTTCAATAAAGAAATGAATTTGTAGTTTTACTTCCTTTCAAAGGGTTTTTGGATCATATAAAGAAAAGAAGTTTGCAATGTTTATAAATGTTAAGAGGGTTATGTAGAGAATAAAAGAAAAAAGATACAGAACACATACATATAATTTCTAGGGTTTGTGTGTGTCTGTGTGTGTGTGTGTGTGTCTGTGTGTCTGTGTGTCTGTGTGTGTTAGTATGTTTATGTAGCTCCTCACTTCCACCATTCCTGACTAAATTTTAAACTATGGTTTTATCTTCAGCAATAATGTCAAGAAAGTAGCTACAGCTCTCATTTGTGTGGGGGGTGGGGAGGTAGTATTCAGAGGATCTCTTGGCCAAAAATGACCTTGAATTCATGCCCCAGACTCCTAAACACCACAATTGCAGGTATGTGCCACTGTGGCTGAGTCTACAACTCCAAAGTTTAAAAACTACTATTTATACACTTTGGGGTTATAACAGAATATGAATTGGTTATTTACTTAAATCTGTTTACTATATAAACTGGGTATTCTTTTAAATCTTTTTGCTGTCTGCTTTCTCACAAGCTCACTAACTTCATAGTTCTATTTCTTTTGGCACAATTTTAAAAGCATCTGTACCTTCCTTTATTAGAAAGAACCTAAAGAGTCCAATTAATGACATAATCATTAGGTAACAAAGCTGACTATTGCATTTCACACCTCTGTCCCAACAAGCACCCGAGATCACAAAATCTCCCCATTCTCTAGTTTTTCTACTCAAGCGTCTCCTTGGCTGGATCATTTCTGTGATTCTTATTCAAAATAGCAATACTCAAAGGGGGAGGGGATTGAAGACATAATTCAGAGATACAGTGCTTGTCAAGTGTGTGTAAAGCACTGGTTCAATATCAAAATTAAAAAAATAATAATTAGTTTTTTTTATTTAGACATGTAGCTCCTCCTAAAGCCATCAAGAAACCCCATCTTTATCTTTATTACATTCGCCAAATTGTTAGCCTACCTAGGAAGGCCCAAGAAAATCATTTTAAATTATGCTTAAGATAACACCTCAACAGACTGGTGCCCAACCAATGAAAAATAGAACCTCAAATTCATAGGATCAGACAAGTGCACAAAATCATCCTAATTCTATAGATAAAGACATTGATTTTGCCCCTAAAATTAATCAGAGTACACATAGCTTATTAAAAAGACCACTTGATATTATATTTGACATTATTTTTTTCTGTCCAGAGGGCACTGGTGACAGAAGAGGTGATTTTCGGTGCTGCTTTGGAGCATATGCTCTGACCCAGCATTTCAGCAATGCTTATTCTCACTCTCATTTCATCACATTGCTTCTCTCTTTTAAATTCCTATCCTTTTTCCACTTGTATTTATCACATGTTGTCTCATGCATGCCAGCAGTGCTATAAACACTTTAAACAGAATGATTTAAGAAGCTGACAATGCTGTCTCCAATGAGCTCAGAGTCCAACAGCAGCTGTTAGATAAGCATGCGTTTTCTGATTTCAGCGTGAGAGGACTGAAAACACAAATGAGCATCTGGTGAATGGGAAGCCCAAGGAAGGAGCTGTGAGCACCAAAGAAGATCCATTTAAATGTGAAGAGAAAGGAGACACAGAGAAAAGGGCTTCTTATGAGAAACAGAGTGAGGACCAGAGACGCTCACATACATACGAGACAATATGGTAGTTGAACAATCAGAGTGAATCAGGTGGGCAGGCAATGGTAGAGGTGAGATTCAAAAAAAGACTTTATATCTCTGCCATAGAGTTTTAAATTTATCTTCTAAATACTGGATGGTGGGTAATGTTGAACATAAGAGTCATACAAAGATAATGATAAAAATGATAAACTTAGGGGTTCTTTATCAAATCATGAACAATATTATCGTTTCCTTTCAGTCTGGTATGATCTGCATCTTAAATGTCTCCACACAGGCTCCTGTTTGAACACCTGGCTCCAAGATAGTGGTATCATCTTTTGATTCTGTGCAATCTTCAGTTTTACATGGCTGCCTAAAAGGGGGCACCAGGGACAGACTTTGGAATATCACTGTACAGTTTTATTTCTGAACTATCTGCCTGCTTCCTGGTCTATTGGACATATGAGGACTCTGTGACATGCTCCTGTCTCCAGGGTCAGAGATGCTTTAGTGGTCATATGCTCCTGAAACTCTTCTAGACCTACGAGACAAAATAGAACTTCTCTTTCTTGAGATGCTTCTATCAGTTGTTTTGACAGGATAACAAGGAAGATAATTAATACATAGGTATTGTCTGATCTGATTTTTAACCTAGCACTGTAATATAGGCACTAGTTAACTTGCACTTCACAGATAGAGAAACAGAAACATTTTAGTACTGAGAATACAGGAGCTTAGAAACTCAACCAAGGCCACTCAGGTAAAGGCTACATCTGAGTTTCAATGCTAGGCAGCCTAACTGAGAGACTTCTTACCCTTATAGCTGTAGAACAAAGTCTAGTCATTGGAAACCAGCAGCCTGACACATTCTTCTACCATCATCAAGTTAACTGCAGTCTTTATGTTTCACATATGTGAAAAAAATAAATAAAAGTTTTTTAAACTTCGAATTTTAGTATCTGTGAATTGGTTTTGACATCTTCACTCTGTGAATAATATGTTAATTCTGTGTGGTAAAGACTAAATAATGTACAAAACAGAAAAGACTACACATACTTCGTATCGTGGATGACATACTGGAGAAAAATCAAACACAGACAGGCTGAGGAGTAAGAAAGCAGTGGACAGTCTTCATCCCTGTGGCTTTGGCATAATGGAAAAGACATATCCATGCCAGCCTGTGAGAGTTTGGAGACATGGAAGATGGTAGAAACAACCATTGCCAGGCTAGCACTTAATCTAGTTCTTAATGTGCAATATGGCTCTGGATACCCTTTTCTGTGGTACCATATTTAGGGCCCTAGGCTAGAAATTTATTCCTACTATACCTCTAGCTGTAGAGTGACCTGTTTGTGTAACTCTCCTTGTTGAGGATGTGGTTGTAGAAGACACCAAGAAATTTCAAAACTGGTGAGAAAGTGAACTTCATAGCTGGAAAGAAAAAAAAAGAACGTTCAAAGTTTTCAGATTGTAGGTGGGGGCCTCAGAAAGCTTAGAGAACTAATCCAAGGACATATGGCTGGAAGCAGAGGGTCCTGCTCTTCTTACATTATAGTGAAGAGTCAAGATGGAGTTCAGTATCCATCTTTCTCAAGACTTCCTGTGGGGCTCCACAGGCTGTGATAATTTGAATGCAGCTGCTATTCTAGCTGTAAAGGAATTCAGGGGAAAGTTCCAGTGAGTAAATGACCACAGCTGTAGCATAATCCTGCAAACACCAGTCCATCATTTTCTCTAAACATCTGCACCGCTATAGGGAAAAGGTAAGGCTTCCGCATTTCACCAATTAATTCCTGAGTGCACCACAGAGTGTGTTATAAATGAGTAAGTCAATAAACTCTTCCAGTTTCTCCAAGATTTTTCTTGTCTTAAACATAAAGTCTCAGATCCTAGGAACCCCTTTTAGTCCTGGGCCAGGTATGATGGAGTTTTTCTTCCTACCAGGATAGAGAATACATGACTTGAACAGTTTCTGTGTTTCTGAGGTCAAAACTCAAGGACGTTCCAGTCCATCAGGGAGAATCCACTGAACAAACAATTAAACTCAAGTTTTGTTTTCATGTATGTAATTTTTATAATTCTATAACATTCTATTTAGTATTTATAAAAATTTGTGACCAACTGTTAGTCTTTCTATTGCTATAGCAAACACCTCAGCAAATTAACTTGAGGAAATATTTATTTTGGTTCATGGTTCAGAGGTTTTGGTCCATGCTTGACTGGTTTCATTGATCAGGTTTGAGGCAAACTGATCACCACAGCAGGGAGTGTATGGTAGAATGAAATATCTTGAATCATGGAGGATAAGAAACAGAGAAGGGAAATGACATATAAGCCCTGAGAATACCCTGCCCTGGGACCTTTTTCCTACAACCAGACCTTAACTTCTAAAATCTCCACTTCCCAACATAAGGTCACGAGGTGGGCACTGGGTTTTAATATTTCAGTCTGTGGAGAATAGTAAATATTCAAACAATCAAATATTTTTTAAAAAAAGAATAGTTCTAGCAAATGTTTCTCTAGTCATAATGCTTGCCTAAACAAGAAGTGGGTGTTATTCAAATAAGTATAAGCAGCAAGAGAAGAAAGCAAGGCCTGCACTGGAAACTGTGCATTGGGAAAACAGACAGGAAGCCAGATGGTGTTTGATATGAGTTATGAGCAAATGATTCCCTGATGAACAAAGGGAGTGTTGGGATTTGATGAAAATGACAGTGATTGTGAGGTGGAGCCACAGTCTACGCTGATCTGTTACAGGGATTTGTAATTAGTGTGATGAGGGTGAACTATGTGGGGGAAACACTGGCTCTGAACTGCAAAGTCAATGAATCACATGATCCTAGAGTTGAGGAGGTCAAGGACATCTCCAGGGGCTGTGGAGAAGAGCACATGCTGTAAAAATATGTTGACCTGTGTTTCAACCCCTAACATCCATATAAAATTCCAGGAATAGCAATGCATACCTATAACCATTTTGTAAGCTGCTTCCTTCATGTCAGGAAGTTTATAGGCGTCCCTCCTTATTTGATAAATATTGAATGTAGAACTTGGATAGAAGGAAATAGTTTCACCTCCATGGACACAAAAGTCAAGATTAAGAGCATCAGGTTGTGATTGGCAGGCAGAGACAAGTAGGTCCCAAAGCTCACAGGGCAGCCAGCCTGTGTGGAAAGGTAATCATCAGGTTCAGTGAAAATATCCTGTCTAATGGCAATAAAGTAGAGATTATTAGAGAAAAACACTGACCTACTCCTCTAGTCCCCGTGTGCATGCTCCTCCCCATGTGTCTACATAACACACACACACACACACACACACACACACACACACACACACACACAATCCAAAAGTTAAAAATAAATTTAAAACAGAGAGCGTACCTCCAAAGCCATGCTTCCAAAAGGCAACTGATTTCTGCCTTCCCTCTGACCATCTCATGGCATGCGTTAATTTACAACTAATAGAATATCTATAAGTTGTAAATATGCTATTCATGCTTGTTGCTGTAGGTCTGACTGATCACAGATCCACTGAACAATTAATTTTAGAAACTTCTATTTATAAAATCTAAAATCTTCTAGATTTTATTCTAAAATTGATTTTAGAATCTTCTGTTTCCATGCAGCTGAAGGAAACTTCTTCAGAAACTTAAGTTTTCATTTCTGAATCGCAGGGAGCTAATTTGGGTTCTTCAATATTTTGAGCTGCTAATTGGTCCAAACAGCATTGGGTCTAAGAAGACTCTGACCTTTGTTTGCCTTTCTTTAACCTCATCCTCATCTAACTGCTTTGGTTCACTGTTTTGCTTTGCAACATTGTTTGCCAAGTGATAACCACTACCATATACTTACCAATCTCTGGTTTCCCATTTCCTTCAAAATCAGCTTTGGTCTTTAGAAATGGGTATCTCTTTCTCACCTCAGCATGGTTCACCTGAGTCTACCATTTTCTGAACAGTGTCCAACAACCCCATTGCAATATGAAAGATAGAACCTGTAAAATTTCCTTAAAAAGCACCTACTTGGGGGAAAATGAACACTATTATGCCAAAAATAAAGGTTACATTTGATCATTTTGGGTTTTTTTTTACACTTATACTATTATTTGTTGTTCTATTATTACATTTAGTTAAATAGTTATTATTGTACATTCATAAAATAAAGAGGGACTATAGTGGATTACTAGAATTTCTATTAATAATACATGAGGAGCAACTACACAAGCCCTACATAATATTATTTTATCAAAAGTAAAGTTAGCATTGTATATTTGATCATTTTGTAAGCTGCTTCCTTCATGTCAGGAAGTTTATAGGCATCCCTCTTTATTTGATAAATATGGAATGTAGAACTTGGATAGAAGGAAATAGTTTCACCACCATGGACATAAAAGTCAAGATTAAGAGCATCAGGTTGTGATTACCATTTCCTGTGCTCCGGAAGCACACTGCACGGTGGTGTTTACCCCTAAGGGTGAAATGGTTCAGCCTAGTCAACTAACACTGTGAGGATATCCCAGTGGCTCCTTGGCCTAGTAACAGATAGGACAGTGAGTTGCAGCTGTTACCTGAAATTCACATAAAAGGGCTTCTGCCTCAGTTGCTTGCAATTTTACATTAAGACCCATAGAAAAGCTAGGCATTTTTATGTTTAAATTACTAACAGCTGCCTTGTGCCTTGTTGCCTGCTTAAAGAGAGACTGGGGAAGCCTCCTAAGTGAAGAACACAATCCTTATGTGTTGCTCTGGATTTAGTAAAGTGAACAGTGAATGCAGTTAATGTTGTGCACCCATAGGAATGCATAGAGCCTGGGTTCCAGGCCTAGGACTCCCAAGCCCCTGTGTGAGCCTTTTTCCAACATGAGTGAACATGATTTTACTAAACAGCCACACGAGTCCTTTGCAGATGGTCACAACACTACAGAGCTAGTTTCCTCAAACTGGCTACAGACTCATTTATGAACCATTCTAGAAAGTATGGTCTATTTGTTGAGTGCACTATGTTGATTTTAGTAAAAGCAAAGCAAAACAATATAGCCAGCTATTTTCTAGTAATGTCACCCAGCTTATTTGTGATTAATTCTTAATGAATTTTGAGATTTTTTCCTAAATACCAAATATTCCATTGTTGAAGATAGTGGCATAGTCATGAAAACAATAAAAAGAGAATTTGGGAATATAAGTTGAGATTTGATGTTCTTACATTCAAGATGCTGACTTTGTAACAGGCCTTCACTTCTTCCACTGCCTATTTCTTCAGTGTCAAGTGTGATTGGGCACCATTCTCTGCAATGTGTTAATAGCATGTACCTTAATGTACTATGATGACCCCCTGACTCTTGTAAGAAGCACATTTAGCAGTATTTGTACACTGGCTCCAAGAGGGAAAAAAAGATTTTAGTACACTATACACATTGGGACCTAAACATAATAATAAATATTCTTTTAATGCTTTGATTACTGGCAGCTTTATCAGAGTAAATATCTGACTTATCAGAGTGACTGGACTGTGAATATTTATCAAATATTTCAATCAAGATACATTTCTTGAGTGCTAAGACTACAGGAAAAAATCCACAGAAATACCAATTGTTTGGTAGAAAACATGAATAAATAAATGCAGGAAAAATACTGTCAGTGCACATCCTTGTACATTAATGAGGTAGTTAAACTTAGAATGTTAAGGGAACTTCTACCTAAGTTTGATTTGGTAATTACATTAATTCCAAAGATCTGTCTCCTAACAAAACTAGAACACATCTCTGATTTTTTCCTGAACTTCCACTGACTCTTGACTTCACCGGGGAATACAACATCCCTTCATTTATTTCATAAGTAATCACTTTGTGGAGCAACTTGGTGAAGTACATGCAGGGTATATTAAGAATAAGATACTCTTCCGTCCTTTGTGAAATGTACATTTGTGTCTTGCAACTAACTTTCCTAAATATAAAGGCTTCCAGTAGGCAGAAAATGGCTGCCACCTGTAAGGGTGAATACTACAGACACCAATTATTTCTGCAATTGTTGGATTGCCTTAGTGTTATATTTCCAGGAAAAGGCTCTATTGAAAAACAGAAAAAGAATGAGTCTCTACCTAGGTAAGAGGTTATATCAGAATAGCTTTCCCCAGAGCCAGAGAATTTATGACCTTCAGTATCTAGGCTGATTTCTCTCTTTCAGGTCTCAGTGTTAATAGTAATGTCAACAATAGCTTTACCGTGTAATATCCTAATATTATCCTTACTTAGCATATAAAACTTGCACCTTTCAGAGCCTAGTAAGCATAGAGTGGCACAGGTATGAGATGATTTTAGATCTACTAATTTCCACACCAAATGCATCCAAATATTCTGCAATGTTCCTTTTCTGGTCACTATCCTCCTTAAATTTCTTTAAAATTTCAGGAATATTAGATATAATGGAGAAAAATTATGGTCTTTCTTTTATTAAGATGTGGCTGGGAAATATAAAAGTGAACATTGCAGACTGAAGAATGATTTACTGAAACTCTCCCAAACATGATTACTATTGGAATATAGGATGCATTATAGGGGTAGTTTGTACTTTCTTGATAATTTTTTCCATTATCTCATAATGGGATTTATAGATGTCACTTTGTAGAACTGGTGCTCTGTTCTCATCCCACTAAACTTATCAATATTATTAAGAATTGATTCACAAAATGATGGTTGTTACATTTTAATTATCCTTAAGTCAGTGAGGTTACACACAGACTAGCAACATAAAGATAACAGAATTTATATTGCTGACATGTGGCTATGGTGGACTGTTGGGGTGAGCCTGTTTGGGGGTCAGGAATTGGGGTTGCCTCTATGCTCAGGGTTAGGGTTAGTGTTCCTACTTGAGGCAGGAGGCAAAGATGGCATAAAAGCAACTACATAACCTCTGCAAACAGGTTGAACAAGCAAATTCAATTTTATAATGGAGGGGAAAACCTTATCCCAGAACTTCCTCCCCTCCACCCTACAGCCAGGGAAAAGGACTTTGATTCACTGGTATCTGAGGCAGCTGGAGATGGTCTCCTGCTGGTCCAGGAATGTAGTATCTGGACTCCACCCTCTTCAAGGCCCCAGGTTCACAACTCAGGTTGATTTATGAGGAAGTTCTTGGAGTGTGTCTTAAGGCACTAGTTGTCACAAGTTTGTATTGGCTGAGGCCGTGCTGGTTTCCAGACTCCTTAGAAACCACTACAGTGGACAGCAGAGCTGCCTTATAGAGGTGCCTGAGGACTAACATTGTGCCGGATATGAGCCATTCTGGTAAAGCACACTGTCACTGTGCCAGGAGAGACTCCAGATTTCCTGGGCTACTCTGAAAATAAATAAAGTTTTAATTTGAATCAGAGGCCTAGAACTCAAAAAGACCAGTTTGGGCCTCCCTTCTGTTTATCAGTTGTATGCAATGGAGAGATTCTAACTTCAGAATTGTGTGCCTCAGTTGACTTACCTGTAACATGGAAATAACACTACTACCATACAGAAGATTCAATGAGATATTATTTGGAAAACAGTGTAACTGGTGTGTGATTATATGTTTGAAAATAATGTCTTTAAGAGTTACAGAAGAAAAGGCCATTACGTGCAAATTAGTAAGTTAAAGATATTTGTTCTAGTGCAAAATAAAATAATTGTAAATTCTAAGTGATGTGTGTGCCCCAAAGTACAAGAGAGTCCAAGGAAATGAGTACTGTGTATGAATATAGATCAGGTATAAAAGTGAGGCTAACAGAACTGAAGAGAAGACTCAGTGGTTAATAACACTTGTTTCATAATCATTAGGACTAGATTTTAGATCCCAGAGCCCATATAACAAGTCAGATATCCAGAAGACACCTGTATCTCCAGGTCTGAAGGATTTTTAAATCTTTTTTTTTTTTTTGTTCTCTGTGTACACTCGAAAACACATGCACCTGCAAGCACATATACTCAGAGAGACACAAATACACATGTACACATAGTAAAAAAATTAAGACTATTAAGACATGAGACTAAGCATGAGCAGTATAGCATTACACACACTTGACAATATCAACTACAAATCAATGTACACAAGCTATCTCATCCCATTGTAACCTGAAGTGCAGTCAGTTCCAGAAAACATGGTGAAATCCTATCTAAAACTTTCACCTAAGGGATAAAGTCACCTTCTAGACACTTCAAGAGGAAACAATGCATCTGTTCTAATTAAGAAAATATTGATTATGGGTCAGAGAAATTAGTATAAAGTTGACTATTTAATGTAGCTGAGATGCCAGGAATGTGAATTTAAAGTACAATTATTTCCTCATTATCTAAAATTTTACTTTTTATGTATTCCATTATTAGTTACAAACCATGATCCAAAAGTAGAAAATAGAAAGTTCTAGAAATGATTCCTAAGTTTTTAATTGTGCAGCATTGTGAATGACATAACAAACCTTATGCATCATTTTCTGTTTTGCAAGAGCCTAAGTTGCCACTCTGTCCTATATATATATTCTGTAGCACGTCATCGCCTGGCATATGCATACTACAATTCACCCGCTTGGTCCTACATATATTTATATGTGTGTGTGTATATATATACTGAAAGTCACTCTGTGATCTGGCATATGCACACTGCATTATGCATTGCCTTTAGTCAATTTATAGATGTCCAAGCAAGCAAACTGACTGTCACTTTGTCATGTGGCCTGTGTTAAAGTAATATTTGCTTTATTTGGTCCCACGTTGCAAAAGTAGTGATAATATCAATTCAGATCTATCAAAGAGAATCAATCCATGGAGTGCTTCCTGTTAAATGATATGGTGAATAAAATTCTTCTCAGTGACAGGTAACAATGTTAATTATGCTTAAAACTGTAGGAAGTATGATCCATGAAATCATAAACAAGGGGAAGTTGCTAATTTTGCTATCACTTTAAACTAGCATTATATCCACAGAGTGTGATGAATACTTAGTGAAGTTCCTAAACTTGAGTAAATATGTATTTTTAAAAAGATCATAATAGGTAGTTTCATAGCACAGATGTGGTTTAGATATTCAGTGAAAGTATCTCAGCCATGGACAAGGGCCTTACTATAGTCTAGAAGAGTTATTAGCCTACCCTGTTTGTACTTTAGTCCTGGATTTCCTGCTTTCTCTGGTCTAATTTGGTGCTGGTTACCAATGTGAGATTTCTATTGCTGTGCAACAAATTTTCATAAGGTTAGCTCCTTACGTAACCGTCTGTGTGTCTGCTGGCAGTTCTGTACATGGAAATCTACATGACACCTTGGTGTCTCTGTTCTCTGGGGAGTTTAGAGCTGAGGTCCAGGTAGGCTAGCATCTAATCTGGAGGTTCTAAGGAGGCTGGGGCTTTCAAGTCTACTCACTGTGCTGACAGAATACTGTTTCTTGTGGCTATACATTTGAGGTCACTTTTGTTGACACTGTAAGCCATGGTATCAGCCTTTTCTCTGAGACCACTTGCATTCCATGTTACATTTCCTCTCACACACTCAAAGCCAACAACAGCATATGGAGTCTCTTTGTATGCGGAACATTTAGCTAGAAAAATTCTACACTTTTCAAGGACTCAGATTTCAAGAGATCTAGAGATCACTTACCTCTAGATCTCTCAGTCTTCAGCAATTTAGTTTCAGGTGTAAAATTCCTTCCCAGTTCTGTGCTTGAGAGAAGGGGGTGGGAATCTTGGAGTTTCTTCTATGTGTCTGTGTCATCTATAATCCTGGGGTATTATGTATGCCTTGTCAGATAGGGGTAAGGATATAATGCTGTAGTATAAACAGCACAGCCACAACAGTTTGGGCAGTACTAAAGAAACTGTCACCTGCTTTAGGGATGTAAACCCAGATCTGGGCAGCAGCACCTAGGTGACTTCATGATGGATCCTGAAGCCAGGAACTACATCTGATATGTGGGCTCAGTGAGCAAGAGGCATTTGCTTCTGGTGGAAACCTACAGAGACAGGGCAGTGACAGGCAGACAGAGGGAATACCCAAGGGAAAGAAGCAGAATTGGGGGAAAAAAAGGAAGAAGTAGAGCAGGTAGGAAGGGAGGAGAAATACAAGGGATGCCCACATTAGAATCTTCTGAGAAGTTTTATTTTTTCAAAATTACTCAGCCAATTTTAACCAAAAACCAAATTGAATTAAAATTTCAGGCCACTGTCTCTAAAAGCTCTGCATTCAGATTAAAAGCATTTAGATACTCTGGGGGGATATAAAACTGCATGGCTCGAAGAGTAGGAACAAAGTACTCCTAAAGTAGATGCCTAACTTGTAGATACTTTCTAAGGCAAAGTAAGAAGCAGTCCTTGGAGACAGATCTCTTTCTAATAAAAAATAATAATTGCTCCAACTCCCAATAGAACAAATGTAGATGCATTCTAGTCTTGCTTTCTGCAGTTTATAACGGGGAGCAGGTCACCCTGGCAGGGCATCAGAATCAGGAGACATAGCCTACAGATAGAACAGTAGTCCAGTGAGCTCACTCCTCCCAGTCCGACCAGAGTTTCAGGTTAAGTGTGGGTTTAATGCAAGACAGGCTTGGATGGGAGAAGTGACACAGACTTAAACACATGGAGGCTCACAATTATTTATAACGCCAAATCAAGAGATTCAACACCCTCTGTGGCTTCCTAGCACGAGACTTTCACATGGTGGATGCGCAGACATGCATGCAGGCAAAACACTCATATACTTAAGATAACAATAAGTTTTTAAAAATGCCTTGGCAGTCTATGAAAACATACAGATCTCTTGAAAATATAGTTTTCTTAGAATTTCCTTCAAAAGTTGTATATGAATTACTTAATACTGCTTAGAATTGAAAAGCAAACACTTTTAATCATCAGCATCAATTTTTTTCTTACCAAACAATTTAAAATAAGTTATTGTTCCATTTATAAATTCCTAGGTCAATTTATAAAATGTGACTTGTCTTTTGCACCTCAAAAAAGGAATAATCTTCATTTGTAATGTTTTCTAGTAAAAGTTTAATTGTGAAACATAAGCTTTAATGGAAATACTACCATTAAAATTCCACCAAATTCTTTTGTCTTGAAAGCACTTTGCAGAAAAGTTCACTTCCAGGATCCATTTACTGTTCTACTTAATGTCTAGTCCCTTGACTGGCCAAGATACCAGTGGGAGAATTTATATAAATGCAAGACCTTGGGCACTTTCAATTCACTTCTTGGTAAAGTCAAAACTGGAAACAATTATTTAATGTTCCTCACCATCTTTGAATATTTTCTTTTTTCATTGTGCTAGCTTGACATGCCTGCCTGTCTTTGGGCTCAATGCTGAGGTGGATTATTAATGATAGGACTAGTGGAATGATCAAGTACAAAACTAGATTACGGGCTACAGAGACCTGCCAGTCCTATTGCAAAGTCGGGGTGGAGAGCGAGAAATTGGCCCAGAGGGCAAAACTCCTAAATGGCAGAAAAAAAGAATCCACCATTCAGCTGATCAGACACATAATAGCAGATAGAAAATTTTTTTCTAAATTAATTTTTACTTAAAAATATCCATACAATATAATTTAACTATATTCTTTCCTCCTCAGCTTCTCTCAGCTTCTCTCTCCTTACTCCCCACCCAACTCAACTTTATGTTCTCTCTCTCTCTCTCTCTTTCTCTCTGTGTGTTTTTCTCCCTCCAAAAACACAACAATGTAACAGAAAAAAAAAAATCAAAACTAACAAGCTCTAATAAAAAGAGGCACCAAGTCTCAAAAGCTACATAACAATCATAACAATTTTAATAAAGGGGACAGAGAAGCTCAGAAGATTATCATATTCACCTGTAGGGGATGAGTTCTATCCTGAATTCTGTATAGACTGGCTACCCATGCCCTCTCTGATCCTAGTTTTACCAAGGGGCTTACATTTCCAGGACTGGAGAGCTGAGGGCCGATAAGATCATAGCCTTTTCAGGATGCACAGAGACAGTCCACAAGCAAAGCGGAAGGAAGCACATAACTAGTCTTTTTAACTTGCATGTCTTTGAATCTCAATTGGTCCTGCACTAAAGCATATATGTGCTCTCTAAACTACGTGAGAAGGGGTTGGAGGCATGACTCGGGGGCTAGGAGTACATATTCCTCTTGCGGAAGCCAGTTTCCAGCACGAGGTTGCTCACAACTACCTGTAATTCCAGCTTCAGGAGACCTGAAGCCTCTGTACTCTGAGGGCACATGTACACACACACACACACACACACACACACACACACACACACACACACACACACAATTTTAAACATAAAACCTAATCTTCTCTAACCTAAATTATTTGAAGAAACAGGAGCTCCATTTTGATGTATCAATTCATTCTTATTATTTATTCTTACTTAATTGTATAGATTTGACTTAGTTGGGCCCACTTCATCTTGTTTGGATTTTTAATCTTTTTTTTTCTAGAAAGTATCTTTAAATACTTTCAATGTAAGCATACCAAGGTTTGGGTGTCATTTTATTGGCCATCAAGCACAAAGGCTCTGAGATGTTTTTCAGCCACTAAATGGGGTATAGAACAAAAGAAGCCTAAAATATCTCACTGTGTCCTGAGCCCAGCTACTTCTATAAGAACACCATCTCTAGCTTTAAAATATAACCTATGGCCTTGTACCAAAAAAATCATGAACTTAACAGTATGTGGTCTACTGGAGGCATTCCATCCTTTATTTTAATTTTAAAAATGCAAAACTGCCTGAGAACGCTGAAGTCCCTGGCTGAGAAGGCCACTGCTATTTTAAGCTTGTCTCTGAAGAATATCCCAGAGGAGGGCAGTACACGCATCTGGAAAGCTATTTTCAGCCTCCTGGATTTCAGGAAGACTCTGGAAAGTTGGGAGGGAACCAGAAGTGTGGCAGGAAGTGATTTATGAGTGAAACCAGGGCACGGGGACACGAGTGAGTAGAGCAAGGACAGCAGATGTAGTCACAAAAGATGTCCCCACCTGCACCTCCCCATCTAGTGCTCTGTTAGGTACAATGTCACTGGTCACAAAGGCTGAATGCATCCAGAACCATGAGGTCTAGACACAAAAATTCTGGAGAAAGAATTCTCAGTCCCTTTGGGACCTTTTGGGACCCTTTGGGACCTTATTCCTAGTGTTATTCTTACACTGTAAATACCTGTATACGTTACTTGAAAACATTTTTAAAGGATTATTCAGGGCACCAACACTTCTAAATGGCAGCATAATATTTATAGAGGATTCTCAGTTAATGGCTAAATATAGAAACTATTTTAAACTAAAAGCTACTTAATTTATAGTTGTGAAGTAAATTATTGTGGTACCTTTTATTAATTATTATTTTCTTTAAGTAATGACAAATTTTGTACCCTATATCAGCATTTCTCCACTTTAATGAGTGTGAGAATCACTTTATGACATTTATTAAAATGCAGATTCTGACCTTGTAGATCTGGGTAGGGATTGATTCTTGACTTTATTAGTGAACTATCAAACAGGACTGAATGCAAAAATCTGGGAGAAGAGAGAGAGATGATGCTACAACTAGACATCTTATCCTACTAAGTAAAACCCCCAGTACCAGGAATGGATTGCATCTTATCAAATCATTGACTGCAGGGATCCCCTAGGTGAACCTCAAACATTACAGGATGTAGCTAATCCTTCACGACTTAATGATATGGCCTGGTTAAAGATACCACTCACTTATGTCATCAAAATGAAACACTGAGATAATACCAACTAGACATTTCCTCCCTATTGACTAGCATTCATTGTGCTGGAAGGTACTATATACATTACCAGAGGAAAAAAGTAATCATCAGTGTCCCACAGCTATGAAATCTGTGACTTACAAAGGCTACCTGCCTACAAGATACATAGGTGTAATGATAGTACAAATGTTTTGGGAGTAACTAGCCACTTTTTAAAAAAAGAAAAAAAAAAAAAGGATTCCAGGCCTACTCTATGAAGCAGAGCCCTTATCTGACACTGATAAATTGACCAAGAACTTGAGACTAGATAGGTCATGGATCTGCGGAAAACCTTCTCCTATGACTTTGCTAAAGGGACATAGCAATAAAATGATTAATGACATATTGCCATATCCTTAGATTGCTGCCTACTTAAAACTCATCAGAGAAGCTTCTCACAGTAGAAATTAACAAAGAGACCCACAGTTGGACAAGTGAGATACTTTGGCAAACTCAAGACTTAATGGAATATCTTTCAAACCATTATGAACAAGACTCATGGTTCTTCTTGGAAGAAGAAAAGTGGAAAGACTGCCTAGCTTGAAGGAGTTGGTGGATAATGTCAAGGAATAGAACCTTCCAGAAAAAGCAAGTCTGATATACATATGAACTCAAGAGGTTGAGTAGCACACATTAAGACTTGTACAAGTTTAAGCTAGAAAATAAATCACAGCACAGAGAAATGCTTCACAAAATCACACCTTTAGCCAATAAGCTATGGAATCAACCACACTCCAGGGCAAGGCCCATGCTCGAGCCCAAGTGATCAACATAAAATGGACTCTATGGTTCTCATTCTCTCTCTCTCTCTCTCTCTCTCTCTCTCTCTCTCTCTCTCTCTCTCTCTCTCTCTTTCTCTCTCTGTTTACTTTTTGTATTTTTTGCCTTTCGGGTTATTTTTATTAGTTTTTTTTTTAATTTGCTTTGGAGGTGGTGGTGGTTTGTTAGTTTGTTTTAGTTTTTGTTTTGTAAAACAGAGAGAACATAAAGCTGGGTAGGTAGACAGCTGGTAAAGCCCTGGGAGGAAATGGGTATGATAAAAATATATTGTATGAAAAAAATTTAAGCCAATTTAAAAAAGAATGAAGACCTTGAGAAAAGCATTTTCATGGCCAAAATGTGCCAATTCATGTACTTTTAAATTATGTCAAGAAGCAAAATGTAAAATACAGTAAATAAACTAGGATCCCACAAAAGTATTTCTTTTACATGCTCTACAAAGTATCTTCTGCTTAATTTTTCTGGCTCATTTTTTTTCCTGAAAATTCAATGCCCTGTTTGTAGTCATTGCACACATGTGGTTGCATATGAGTGCCACAGAAGGTATAGGTTGCTCTGAAGAGGTTGAGGAAGGCCAGAAAAAAAAAAAAGCTTGCTGTTAACATCCTAAATTATGTTTCTAGAGCTGTGTCCTCCCTCAATAGCATATGGCACATGATATTGATATATATATATATATGTGTGTGTGTGTGTGTGTATCCCCTCTCAAAAGATTTATTACAGTACAGCATGAAATATACTTATAGATATAATATTTTCCAGGAGATATTCTTAGAAGTAGGAGAATTTGGGAGCAGTTTTTATTTTTGAATTAAAACACACACACATTTGTGTATATACACACACACATATGCATTACAGGGTTTTTTTTCTTTTTTATTATGAATAAAGCCCCATTTTTTTTTATCCATGTATCCTCTTGTTCAAACTCCCTTCCCCCTCCTGCTCTTTCCAGTCACTCTTCTGCCCATCTCTTTATCCCTTCCCCAGCAAGGGCAGGAGGTCCCAAGGTCCCAGTATGGCTTAGTTCAGCATCCACTCCTGGCAGATCCAGTTTCCTCACCTCAACATCAAGACTGGGTCAGGTGTTCCTCTAGGGGGAGTGAGATCCAAGGTGTTTCAGATCCCAAGCTGTTCAGTGGTTGTGGTTTGCAGCTTAGACATGCTTTCCTTTTTGTTTAATGTCCACTAATGAGTGAGTACATCCTGTGCTGATTTTTCTGGGTTTGTGATACCTCACTCAGGAGGATATTCTCCAAATCCATCCATTTGCCTGCAAATTTTAGGATATCATTTTTTCTTCTGAGTAGTACTCCATTGTGTAGATGTAGCACAGTATGTTAATCCATTCTTCAGTTGAGGGACATCTAGGTTGTTTCCAGGTTCTTGCTATTGTGAATAATGCTGCTATGAATATAGTTGAGCTAATGCTTTTGGAGTGCGAATGTACATCTTTAGGGTATATGTCTAGTATATTGCTGGATACTTGGGGAGATTGATTCCCACTTTTCTGAGAAACCACCATACTGCATTCCAGAGTGGTTGAACAAGCTTACACTCCCACCAACAATGGAGGAGTGTTCCCCTTGCTCTGCAACCTCTCCAGCATAGGCTGTCATCTGTGTCTTTTATCTTAGCCATTCTGATAGGGATAAGGTGGTATCTTAAAGTTGTTTTGATTTGCATTTCTCTGATAGCTAAAGATGTTAAGCACTTTTTCATGTGCTTTTCAGCCATTTGTACTTCTTCTGCTGACAATTCCCCTTTTAGTTCTGAACCCCATTTTTTGATTGGGTTATTCAAGATTTGGGGCTTTAGTTTCTTTAGTTCTTTATATATTTTAATGATCAGTCCTCTCTCACTTGTAGAGTTGATGAAAATCTTTTCCCATTCTGTAGGCTGTTGTTTTGTCTTATTGACTATGCCCTTGACCTTACAGAAGCTTCTCAGTTTCAGGAGGTCCCACTTATTGATTGTTGTTCTTAGTGTCTGTGCTACTAGTGTTATATTTAGGAAGTGGTAATCTGATGGCTCATGTTCTTTAGAAAACATTTACTTATCTTAACTTGCACTCAAGTGAATTAAGCAAATCACCTCCTTGGAACAATTACATCACCAACCTAGTGTCGCGTGCCACCTCAGCCAGCAAGGAACACACAACACCGGATCCTTCTGTCTGCAGTTTATTCGGGCCTTTTACAATCTGGTTTCTTCTTATCTTTCACTCCCTCGCTCATTCTCTCACTCACTCACTCAGACGAACAACCATTCTCTCACGAACGACGAACGACCCCGGCGGGGGGGGGGGGGGGGGGAAGCCTACTCTTAGTGAAATACCCTCAGGGCTTCCAATCCAAGATAGCCACGTGGGCATCACTGATAGGCTCAGATACGCAGAAGCAAGCCAGATTCTTGGCCTTAGCCAAATATGGAGTTGTTTACCAGGGAGAGCGCTCAAGGCCAATGCCATCTTAAGGTGTGGCTGTAAGCAGCTCTCTACAACCTAGGGCTTCTTTTCCTTCTATTAGTGTGTGACTGGAAGTAATGGTTACTTTGGAAGTATCATTCTTGATTTCTTGACAGTTTTTAATTTAGATGTGTTTTCTTCTCTCAAGTTATTAATTAGACATATATTAATATGCTCATAAAGGCCTTTCTTTGTACAGAAACACACTAGTGTTTTGTGTGTGTGTGTGTCTCAGGCTTGGATTTATAGAGGCTTTAAAAGTAAATTAAATGACTACGTGTGACATTCTCAAATGTTTATCAGTAACTTACAATTGGAGGGATTTAAATCCCTGGCTACTGATCTCATAAACCATATTAGAAAGTCTTTAGAATTCAACAGAAATCAAGTAAGAGTATGAGAGATTTTCCACAAGAACTGATGTGATCAATTGATAGACATATAGGAAAACATACTCTTTGAAATGGTTTATTTTCCAACTGGGTTTCCAACCAATAATTTCTCAAAGACTATAAGAGGAGGAGGAAGGGAGCTTGAACAAGGGTATACACAGATAAAAAATATGACTTTATTCATAATAAACAAAAAAACCACAAAAAAACCTCAATCAAATTTTAAAAAAAAATGAGAGAGAGTTCTATAGAATGGCAGAAACTGTTGTGGACTTAGGAGTCTGTGGTCTTTGTAAAGCTGTTTTGTTTATTTTTTTCAATAAAAGGTTAAAATTACCTTCTCTTTCCTATGTAATAGCCCAGTGAATCACTCTTCTAGTGATCTGAACATGCCATAGCAAAAAGAACCATCAACCAACCATATGAGATCATTAAATAGTTGGAAAGAATCATGTTCAAACTAAGATGTGAATTACAAAGTATGTTATTTTCAAGACTTAGCATGAAATTCAAAGTAAACCATTAATGTGGATTACATGCTAAAATAATATTTTAGATATGTTTGGTTTAATGAATTTGTTATGATTAATTTTATCATTTTCTTTTCCTATCTTAAAATGCATAGTGGGCTGGTATTCAGTGTCTTTTGAACAGTGCTGTGGAATAGTGTATATGTAGATTATTTGATTTTTCTTGAAATTATATTCAATTTATGACTCTATTCATAAGTATTTTATCTGTATTAACTTACTAATTTGATTGTCCACACTTGAAAAATGAGGATTTGATCTAATGAAAGCTTGAGGAAATGACATAACCAGTCCAGCCTAGTCTAATGTGGTTCTAATGCATTCAGAGCTATGTAGTGAGGTCTTATCTAACAACAACAACAAAAAAAAAGTACTTGGGAAGTCCTTGGTGAATAAAATATTACTTTAAATAAAAAGCAGGACTTATCTTATAGTCTGCCACGCAGCCTCACCATACCTCTACCCTGCACTCCTAATGTTGGCCTTGCTCATCATTGCACCTGTATTATTATTATTTGTTTTTTTGACTGTATTAATAGCATGACAAGATAGTCTCTCAAACACACAACAGCTAATTTATGGGGTCCAAGCCTGTAAAGTAGCAAAGCATCAGTAGGGTATTAATAATAAACAAATAGGAAATGTTATGTATAAATAACATTTATACATAAATGTTATGTATAGGCCTCAGTTCTAATGGACTGTAGTGCATGTCTTTCTCTACCCCTTGGCTACTTTTCACAGTAGACCATCGCCTTTTAAAAATATGTTCTTCTTGCCCCTTCCCCCATTTTGAAGTAGGTGTGTGTGTGTGTGTGTGTGTGTGTGTGTGTGTGTGTGTGTCTTAAAAACAGACAAAGTTTGGCTAATTTATAAGATTTACAAACCCATTTTAAACCAGAGAGCACATCTCACTAAGGAAGGTACTGGAAATATAATCTTGCACAAGCAACTAAAATTCTTGCATGTCTAACTAAACCCTGTATTGTTGGGAAATACTAACCTATCCATTAAATTCCCATTATTCATTATATGAATCACAGGGTGGGCCCTTTAAGACAGGTTGATATGCAACTGTCATAAAGGTTTAAAGAGCCTACCCAACATTTCTTCATTAGAGGATCTTAAACAGGCTATGAGACCTTTGTATCCTTCCTACCCCAATATAGAAATCTTCCATAACCTTCCCGTGTCTGTCCTTGCTAAGATTCCAAAGAAAGTATGAAAACCCAGTACTTCCCCATTCAGCTTATTCCCAAATAATGTATTCTTTTCTGATGAACTGCCTCTGCTCTGGTTAGTATTAAGCAACCATCTAATGCCCTCAGTTCTAATGGCCTGTAGTGCATGTCTTTCTCTACCCCTTGGCTACTTTTCACAGTAGACCATCGCCTTTTAAAAATATGTTCTTCTTGCCCCTTCCCCCATTTTGAAAAGTCTCACTCCAAAGTACTGACTTTTAGGGAGTAGGAAAGTCTTAAACCTCAGACTTGTCCCCACCTGCCTTCCTGCCTCTGCCTCCTGAGTTCTGAGAGTGTGCACAGATCTTGCACTCCTTTCCCAGATTGATTTTCTACTTCCCTCGGCTTTGACATTCTCAGACACTTCTTGGTCTGCTTCAAAGGATGTCCTTTGGTGGGAGCTCCATGCCATCTCTTAGAGGATAACATTTGCCTGTCCCCGGTGTTTTTATGCACTTCCTTACATAAACTCTCATTGTGCTCTTACAGGTCTAAACTCTTCCTCTGGATTTGCCATTGTTTGACTGATGGCTGTTGCTTTCCCTAAATTAAAGTCATTCTCTTAATGAGAGCAGCACACCAAGGAATAATAGCTGACATAGATTCTTCTATGAAAATCACCTTTTCATTTCTGCTCCAGTTCCATTTAGTTCAGCACAAATTCACTACTGTGTCTTAGCGTTTGGAGGAAAACCTGACACACACACACACACACACACACACACACACACACACACACATATATATATATATATATATATATATATATATATATATTAGTATTATTTTAGCTCCAACTCAAAACCACCTAAACAAAGATGAAATGAAGCCCTTGCTATGATCATTATTCAGTCATGCTCTGGGTCATCTTCATGCCTGAAGCAGATGCCACTCATGCTCACTTGTGCTAGTGGGAAAGCAGGGAGGGGAGGTAATCACTTCTGGAGAACAAGTTTCCACCCTTGTAATCTGCATCCTTTATGCACAGTGGATAAGCAACAGCAGTACCTGGAACAGTCATTCTATTTGCAGGGAACAGAATGGAGAAACACCCATATGAAATCATTTACCCAGAGGAAAGTTTATCCATAAAGTCAATTAGATTTAAAGTACTCTATTAGCATATATGGCATGACTATAGGAAACATGCTTACCTACTTTAAGAGGGAAAAGGTGAGGGGGGGTCACAGAAATTTGCCCATGTACCATTCTCTTTCTGTTCCTGTAAAACTTTAGATGTCAGTTTCCAAACCTTGCTCCAAGAAATGTTCTTTGTTTTGTCTTACAAACCACATTCTTTTTCTCTGGTTCTTAATTTCTGAAATTAAGTACTTCTGAACACTCTCTCTCCCTCCCTCCCTCCCTCCCTTTCCCTCCCTCCTTCTCTCTCTCTCTCTCTCTCTCTCTCTCTCTCTCTCTCTCTCTCTCCCCCCCCCCCTCTGTCTGTATAGTTCTCTAACTATTTATCTTAGCCGTAGATATATAAGCCTCAGTAGCATCTTGAAGCCCTACTTTGGATCATCTCCCCAGCACCATCAGGTTCTTCTGACTGATTTCCATTAGCCAATTCTAAATGGGAGCCATTTGTAAACAGTGTCCTTCCTTTATTTGTCAACAACCAAGATGTGTCCTGTCACTTTTCTTCAAGTCCATGCTCCATTTCTCTTGACCTATACACTGTTTGTAGCTAGAGCCTTCCCTATACACCTGTCAGATACATTTGTCCCAGATTAAACCTTCTACACTTTCTCAAAGCTTTGTGTGAACTCTCTCTCTCTCTCTCCTAGATGTTGTCCTTCGCTGTTTAAGCTCTCTGGTCTCAGATGATAAATTCCTGCAGTTGCCTTGGGCAAAGATTTTCCCCTCTTTTCTCATAACCACTCTTCTAGTTTCGTCTTTAAATTGGGTTTTTTAAGTCAGTTCTTATCAGAGCTGGGCAGTCTAAACACTAATTTCCTTTACAGAACAGCTTACACTTGAAGGCATTGTGTTTGCCTGGCACCACCACCTTTGTCCTTGAGCTACCTAGGGTTGGTACAGCAGGTTCCGGTGAGCAGGCCCATGCCTGCGTGGCTTCCTTTTCCTTGTGAAACTGAGTATAACTAAGATCTGGCTCCTGCTTGAGATCTCAATATCTGATAGTCACTTGGAGCCATCTGGCTCATGCTTGCCAGGTTTATAATATCTGAAGGGTCTTACTATACATGGACTCTGAAAAGTAATAGCATCAGTTATTACAAATAAGCAACAGGATAATCTAGATCAGAGTAGACAAGCATTTCCTACTATGAAAATAAAAGGAATATGAGGGAAGCCACCAAGAGGCCACTAAGGCACATCTTACTCACAGGTACATCTCAAGCTGCTGTTGACAATGCGGATTTCTAACAGCACTCATGTGCTTCAGGTATCTGAGGAACATAGTCTCCATATCTACAACTTCGGAGTGATCTAATGTTTACTGGGACTTGTCATATGGATATTTTATCCACATTTACACATTAAATGGTTTCTATGCCTTCTATTGTTTACAGATCCTCTGTCACATAGAAACAGTTCTCAACACCAGCAGGTTTCCCCACCAAAGAACTTTTACTGCTTTGCAATAAATCAGCACTATCCGGCTCATATAAGCCCTGCCTTCCCGGCATTGCTTTGTACAATGACTTAGCACTATTCTAACCTGTGTTTCCCAAATCACAATTCACAAGACACTCACTGCCCCACCAGTAAAATCCTTTGAGTCTTGTAGTTTCCTTTTGGATTAATTAACTATTTGAAGCTATTGATAGTAGATACCCTTGGCTCATGGGCCACAGAGCCTCTGCAATAACTACACAATTCTTCCTCATCTGTAGTGTGGAAGCGACCACAGATAACACCGAATGATGATATAGCTCTGCTCAGACAGTGTTATTTACAGAAATACAGTGTGTCAACCTTGCTCTTAGGCGGTAGTTATCAAACTCTTAGAAGGCCATTAAGTACATGATCTATGTTCCTGGTAAGTGACCCTCCATGTGGTACCTATTGTCCACTAGGAAGAAATGAGATCTGGTTGCTTAGACTTTATTTTCCCTGGCTTTAAGACAAACCTATATATTTTATATCATAGAATATTTATATGAGTTTAAATTGAAAAATTGCTACATCAAAGGACTATGGACTTTGTTAAAATAGAACTACAGAGAAATATCATTGAATTCTCTCTGCTGTTAGGGAAATTTTAGTGAGAAAGTTTGAGAACCACTGGTGTAGAGCCCTCCACACAACCAGCTGCTACATAGAACACCATTGTAGCTTCATTTAACTGTACTTAATATGTAAACCATAGCACATGCTGGCTCTTTTGCCTTTCAGTGGGGCTAACATACTTTGAACTCTTCTAAGATTTCAAAGGGGTCCAGTTGTTTCTGTCATAAAGTTTCTTGCTGTTCATTTGCAGAAGTTTGCTGCAATTGTTACATCTTTTCTGACCCATCTCTGCTAAATGTCATTCCCTGTGTTGAGTACTCTGCATCTTGTGTACAATGTCAGCCAATATTAGGGAGATGCCACCGTTTGGGGCCATCTGTTTCTCTTATATAGACCAGGCCAGTATGAACAGGTAATAAAAGAAACACAGAATTTCAGGCCCTATCTTTAGCATAATAGATGAGAATCTATTTTAAAAGATCCCCAAGTGGTTCACAGACACATGGAACTTGGTAAAGAACTGTGAAAATGTGTCCTGCTCATTTCCACAATGACCTTGCTAGACCCTGGTTTTGTGTCTGGTAATGGTTTTGAAAGCACCATTCAATTTCTATGTGATATGATCATCTGTTTTATGTGGTTACTTGGCTGTACTGTGCTGCCCAAGAGTCTGGTCAAACATTAGTCCAGATTGTGCTGTAAAGTGTTTTTGTAAATATGATTAACATTTACAGCTCGTTAACTGTAAGTTAACCCCTGAAACTATGGGTGGGCCTCCTCCAAGTAGCTGAAGGCCTGATGTTTATTAGAGAAGGGTTTCTGCTCCAGGACTATAAAACAGAAACCCCATAAGTTTATAATCATGTAGCTTGCCCCATATAGTGCAAATTCAAGGCTGCAACATTGACCTCTACTTGTGTTTTTAGTTTACCTAAATGCGCCATGAATTTTTGACTTGCTAGTCCCTAATCATATAAGCCAATTCACTAAAACTTCTCTTCTCTACTTACACAAGGGAGGGGTGGGGAGGGGTGGCACACACACACACACACACACACACACACACACACACACACACACCACACTCAATAATCTATTAATTCTGTTGATGAGTATTCTAAAGGTTGCTATTATGAGCTATAATGTTGATAGTGAAAGTACACAGGAAAAATAATCTTTCAAAAAACTTCCTGGTTGGTAAAAGAGATAGCTACAAATCTAAGCTACAACCTATCTACCAAAGGGTCACCATGGGTCCAGGAAGTAAACCTATACACAACCCAGAGAGAAACAGTAGCTAAAGATATTTGTAAGTACTTTCTGGAGAAAGGACTTTGAACACCAACTCATGCAATCTCTGTCAAATGATTCAGCAGAAAAGGGTATTTTTCTTTAACAGTCATTGATTATCTAAAAGCCACTCTCTAACACTCTGTGTGCTTATAATGCCACTTGATTACAATAGTTTCTCATCCTGGGAACAGAGAATACCAAAAACTAGTATGCACTTAAGAACCTACAGGCTTCTGCCACCTTCACTCATCAAGTACTTTGACATAGAATAATTCAATTTCTTCCCTTTTTCCATTATAGATTCTAACACTGCAGCAAAATGAGAAAATTCTGGTCATGCCCTCACTCTCCTTTTACCTCATATGACCCAGTTCTTGTTAGAACTCAATGTGAGATGCTTCACTTTTTTCCTGTATTTTTTTAAGGAAGAATAATATATATTTATTAGATACTATATTTCACCCTGTGAATTTTTATGTGGTGCCACATTTACATTCAGTAACTAGCTCCATGTATTACAGTTTGATGATTTGGAATGTGTTCATCATTAGTTATTTTTAAGTCTAACAATAATTTTGTGGCAATTATGATAATCATTTTAAATATTTAATTGAGAAAGTATGATATGAAGATAAACAGACTTATCACCATTTCCGTGCAGTTACATTTTATTGCAGTATTTAAAAAATCTGCATAATATTGTTTTTCAAAATCTTCTATTAACAATCTGTATAGCTTGATAAAACTTATATTTTTGGCTTTCTATTTTTAGGTGAAGTTTGAAGGTTAATACTTGAACCTATTGCAGAAGTATACTTCACTTAGTCAAGTGCTAAATGCAGAAACAAATGCTTCAGCCATCAGTATATTTACACACTGTAGAAACAGCTGTACATATGAAATATTTTCTACTGATTTGCAAAGCCTAAGATATTCCTAGAATTTTTTTATTTATCTGTTTGACTATATGAGGGACTATATTCTGGGAATTTTTAAAACTAAGCATGAATATAAAGAAATACAAGAGTATATTTAATAGGAGACCAAAGACTACCACAGTCTAACAGAGCCACATTATAACACTTTAGTTGAAATGCATATTTTTGTTTTCAAATACGACTTTTAAACTATTTAGGTAACATTTGAAATATTCTTCTCGTTTATATTAAAGATAAGTCCTGGTATATATACAACATATGAGGTAGGAGAAAACAAATATAGAGCCAAAGTTATATTCCCACTTCTAAATTTCTTCCCATACTAAATTATTTCATGTACCTTATAACAAATTTTACAAGAATTATTTTAGGGCCTTGGAAAAAATAAATGATGATTTTAACAGCTTAAAAGGAATCGTGATGATAATGAATCTGGGGAAAATGAAACAAAAATTAGGGACATTTATTTGTCTATTCATTAAAATATCAATTGCATAATTGTTCTACCCACTTCAGTAATCAAAGAAGATAGAGCCAGAATTATCATGTGATGCGACTGGAACACAAACCAAAATATTAACATAAAAATAAAAGCCTCTGTCCTTCGCATAGTGCCCCAAACATACTTTTTTTAGTAGTGGGAGTTCAATTGACTCTGAGTAGTATAGTCAGAAAGTAACATTCAGCCATAGTTAGGAATGAAATGCTGGGGCTGGAGAGATGGCTTAGAAGAAGTTAAGTGTAAGATTATGTTGTCATGCACTTTAGTATTCTGAAGTTTCCCATTCCCCTTTTTTCATTCATTAAACATCCTTTGACTAATTCCATTGAGTTGTCACAAAGTTTCCAGTGAGATGTATTCTAATGTTTTCATGTTTTATGGAATTCTGCTTTATTATTTAGCATTCTAAAGAGATAACACAGACATTAAGACAAGCTGCAGATTCCAACATTGTGTGTTGCATTTGTTTCATTGAATATACTATTAAAATATCATTTCCATCATATATTAGAAAACAGTGAACTATTGACTTAAGGAAACTGTTTCATAAATAGAGATATTGAAAGAAATGATGGCAAGGATACATATATAAATATAGAACATTTTAAAATTTAACAATGTAACTCCAGGGAACAGTCACCTCTGCTGCCTGCTGTATAGCATCAAGAACTCTTTTGGTTATACATGCAGAGCTGTATTGACTGATAATTTTCTGACTTCCATACTGCCTCACTTTGTATGTCCATTTTCCCCAGCAAGACTATCCAGTAAGTCATGCCTTGAGATGTCTCATGGCAGAAGGGCATTCTTTGCTTTTCACTAATATCTCCTCCAGCAGGGCAATGCTTGGTGGTGGCTGCATGCTCCTTCCTTGTAAAAGTAAACCAAATATTTTTTGGCAAAGCCTCTCTCTCTTGTGCCCTTGGATGGAGGACCTGACCTGCTCAGTGAAGCCTTGTGGAACCAATTCAGCCTTTCCAGGAACTGCACAACTGCTTAATTGCTCTTGTATCCGTGAATGCTCCCCTCCGAATCCTGAGGTACTTTTACATCTTATCTTTCCTGCAGCTGGATGGCTTCTCTGCCACTTTTTCCCTGTAGTTTTTAATGAGTCACAAATTACTATTTTCTATGTTATATGATTACCCCTTTCTATGTTATATGATAAAATTATATTTAGGCATAAGAAATTAAACTGAGATGTCTGTGGAACTGAACAGTGTTGGTGTGCAGTTTGAGTTGTATTATTTCAAGGCTTGTTAAAAAACTGACTCCAAGCTGGCCTATAGTGGCAGCTCAAGTTTACTAATGATAACTTTAAAGAACTGAAAGGTACATGAAAAAGCGCTCAACATCTTTAGCCATCAGAGAAATGCAAATCAAAACAACTTTGAGATACCACCTTACACCTGTCAGAATGGCTAAGATTAAAAATACAAATGACAGCCTATGCTGGAGAGGTTGTAGAGCAAGGGGAACACTCCTCCATTGTTGGTGGGAATGTAAACTTGTCCAGGCACTTTAGAATACAGTATGACAGACAGTTCCTCAGAAAACTGGGAATTAATCTCCCCAAGGATCTAGCAATACCACTTTTAGGCATATACCCTAACGATGCACATTCACACCCCAAAAGCATTAGCTCAACTATGTTTATAGCAGCATTATTCATAATAGCAAGAACCTGGAAACAACCTAGATGCCCCTCAACTGAAGAATGGATTAAGAAACTTTGTACATCTACACAATGGAGCACTACTCAGCAGTAAGAAAAAATGATATCCTAAAACTTGCAGGCAAATGGATGGATTTGGAGAATATCCTCCTGAGTGAGGTATCACAAACCCAGAAAGATAACCAGGGGATATACTCACTCATTAGTGGACTTTGAAAAAAAAAAGATGTCATTGTATACAAGAGCTCAAGGCTAGAACATTAGCTAAATGACACAGTGCTTTACTTCTCCATTGATGGCCTTTGTGGGTAAGGAAGGACTCATTTTCTTTAAGGGTCTTGCTACAGGGAGTTTAATTATGCTCCAGTAAGTAAAGGAGCAGCATGAATCAGCTTTTTTGTAAATGTGGAGATCGTAAGAGTGGGTATGAATCTGAGAGGACTGATAACTGAGTTTGATGGGGTGCATGATATAAAATCATCAAATAATAAAAAAAAGAAAAGTACACACACACACACACACACACACACACACACACAAAACTAAAAGAAAAAAAAAAACTTCCTTTTGTGAGCCAGAACAACCAGGAAGGCCAAGAGGAAATATGAGCTGGAGGAAACTAGGGTAAGATGGTTCTGAAGTCTATGGGCAGCTATGTGAAAAAGTATATTGAAATCGAAAGCTGTAATTAACTCTCTAAGCTGGGTTTTTGTTGTGCCTTTTTCATTATGGGATAATAAAAACATTTTCTGTAGTAAGCACAAGAAGGGTGATTGGAAGTGGAAACCTCTGAAAGCTGTGCAAATGATGCTACTGAATCCATGATACATGCACAACGGGGGTGGTGTAATTGCATCACACACAAATGTTCTAAGAAAATTATGAGCAATTAATACACGTATCAATGGACTTCTGAGTAAAGGGACTGAATCATCCAGGAAAAATGTGTAAATTCTAAAAATCTTCAGGACTCCTCACCATTCCCTTCTATAGTTGGTGAGAAGTCAGCACAGTATTACTTAAGTGATGGAGGTTTAAGTGTGAACCAAGGATAACAGCCCACATGGGCAACTCGGAAGCTCTGCCTTGAGCAGCTGCCTTTCCATGGAGAGCCCCTGTTCTGTCTGTAGTCTATCTGCAGTGATAAGGAGGAGCTCCAGAGTCTCCTGACTCTGCCCTGTACCCACTGACTCCTGAGAAGCAGAAACTGCAGCCATCATCTGCAGGGCCAGCTTCAGACAACATATACGTGAATACAGACTTGTCATCCTGATTCCTTTGTCATTCTTAGGATGCTGACCACTCCTTCTGAGAGGAGCTGTTTCCTAACGGGGAAGAAGGCTCAGCCAGCTCTCGCACAGTATAATGGAGTGCATCAAAGATTCACAGGCTAAAAAATCACATGCCACTTTCCCTATTTTCTTGGTGTTGGTGGACTATCTGTGCTTAACATCTTCAGACAGGACTTGAAGATCATTCTAAGCCTCAGTTTCTGCATCAATAATATATGTAAGATAGTAATTATGTGTATTTCAGACCTAGCTTGTATGGATTAAGCAAATAAGACAATAGTAAGTGATTCATGTTCAAGAGTATCAGGAACACAATAGATTTCACTGTACCTACATGGTGCCTCCTTAGTGCTTGAAGATAAAGGAATAGATCTTCAAAGACAAATTTTGGACAGCAGAAAGACAGACTTGGCATCTCACCCTTGAAATTCCATTGGGTAAACAGTTGCTCATTCTGCTTAAACAGCAGGTCGAGACATTTACATGTGCAACCAAGACAGTTTGGACCTAAGTCATCAACACACTAAAAACTAAGTGAGAGTAAGTAGATGCACGGAAGCTTTTGTACAAGTCTAACGTTCCCTTTTCTGTCTACCAGTGGGGCCAAGAAGCTACAACAGATTGTAGAGACTCTTACTGTGCAGGCAGAAAGTCAATGATCACCTAGACTCTGAAGGAATGCTTAATGAGCTACAAAAAGCTGATGCAGTGAAAATACCATAGACACAGCAGAAGACCCAATCACAGTTTGGTGGTAGAGCATATACTAGGCTTCAATTTTGTGTATTTAAAGACAACCACAGCAAAAAATAGGCAAAATAATTTATCCTTCAAATTTAGACAGAACATTTTTTCCATACATAAATAAAGCAATCTTAAGATAGGCATGGCCGTGTGCACCAGTAATGCCATTGCTGTATAGGGAAGAGATAGGAGGGTGCTGGCTGCCAGCCAGTATAGCTCCAGGTTCAGTGAGACACTTACAGGAATAAAGTGGGGGTGATAGAGCAGAACATACAGATTTCTCTTCCAGCCTTTGTGTAAGTGCACTGCTGCCCACAGCGCCCCCCTCACACACACATATATATATACATATAAAACACACATACAGCACATCTATTCTTTCTCTTTGTCTGTTCTGGGCTTGAAGACTAGAAGCTGAGAACAAGGAATGGCACTAAAAATCATAGGCAAACTGTCCTTGTAATAAGGCTCCCATCATCCTATACGACGGGCTTATGTTCCTAACTTCCACATGATAACTGTTTCAGTTTGTTGCCCATTGCTGTGATAAAACACCACATCCAAAGCAGTTTGTGAGGAAAATGTTTGATTTCCAATCCTGATCACAGTTCATACTGAGAGAGGTCAGGGAAGGAACTGAAAACAGGAACCTGGGGAGACATGCCATGAAGGAAGACTGTTTATTATCTTACTCCTCATGGCTTGCTCAGCCTATTTTCTTATACAACTCAGGACCACCTAACCAGGGACAATACATTCCACAGTCAGGCAGGCCCTCTCACATCAATCATTTTTAAAGAAAATGTCCCATAGACTTGACTACAGGCCAAGCTGACAGAGGTATGTTCTCAATTGGCATTCCCTCTTCCATAATAACCACAGTTTGTGTCAAATGGGCAAAAAACTAACCAGTTTAGCAATGGAAAACTCTCCATCTAGCTATATTATCTGCATACCATTTAGATTCCTTGAACATAACATATGTCTGAGCTAATGAAGTATCTTTTAAAAGAAAAAGAAAAGAAATCAAGGTATTCTGTTAGTTTCACTGGGTGTTCTAAAACCTTGAAAAGTAGAACACACAGCACTAGTTTCTGCTTCTCTTGGGCAGGCATGTTAACAGACTCCAAGTAGAATGAAATGAATTGTCAACCAAACACTTTAACTTTTCATTTCAAATAAAGAATGGCTCTGGGTTTCCTGGTATGACTCAACATGAGCTTGGGCTTTCAAAGGATGTTTTATGCCTTAGGAATCCTGAACTTTAATCCTGTAAAATTAAGGAGATTATTTTTGCAAGCACTTCTACAGTTCTAAGTGTGAGTGTCAAACAGTACTACCCAGGTGACTTCATGGCATTGTATATTTAACCTATGCATACTTTCTCACATCACTGCAACTGTGTACAGATGTTTTATTGTCCAGATGAGTGGGTGCTATCACTTGGTAAGGAGAATCCAGCTCTGACACTAAACCAGTGTAACAAAGTGGCCATGAAAATTGAGGAAACTTGTATGATCAGGCTTTTACAAGCCTACAAAAGCCCCTGAGCCTGGTGAACTCAGTATGAGTGTTAAAAGGTTGGCAGACAAACAACGGGGTTATTTGTAGGAAGATAGAGGTGGTGGATTCTTTGTTTGAATCCTTGATTTATTTCATATCCATGAAGATGAACATCAAGGCTTTCAACTTTCCCAAGAAAAATAAGTCTTTGAAAGAAAGAACTATCATTGACATATTATTATTTGTATCAAGCAAGATTTATTAAAACCGAAGAAAAGAAGTAATAGGTTGGGAATGAATGTGTTCTATGAAGTTAAACATGGAAAGTTGAGTACTTAGCATATACAGATGAGACTAAATCATAATGAACCTATTAACTGCTGGTTGTAAGATGTGTTGAACATTTTTGTAAAATTAGAGACAAGGATCTTCCTCTGTCCCATACATGCTCTTTCACTAGACCTGATCCCACAAGTCTGAGACTATGAGGAGTCTGCGTCAAGGATTTTTAGATTTGTTTGGAGAGTTAAATTCAAGTTATGCTATGAGGGTGCTCTACCCTGAGCTGTACCTCATCTCTCTGTTCTGAATACCGTTTCACCAAAATAACTTAAAACTTGTGGGATTTCTGCCTCAGACTTTCCAGCAGCTGGAATTACAAGCCTGTGTTATCAGGCCTGACAACAATTCAACTTCTGGATATTTACATATATTTTCAACATACTGCTTTATATAACAAAAAAAGGTGAATTTCATTGAGAGAAGTTAAATGCTTCATTGATATAATAAACTTCATTGAGAGAATAAATAAGTGAACTTCATTGAGAGAATTGTATATTTATATAAACACTATGCAACTGTTCGCACAGACGAAATGTTAATATATTCTATGGTTTGTTGATAAGGGGGAAACCAATCTTGTTTAATGCTTCCTTTGAAGGGTGAAGTAAAGAAATGGCCTGTATTCACATGCATTGGTGAATTCAGAAAGAAACTCTGGAGGACATATTAGGATTTTCTAGCAGTAGCTATCTGGGCAGTGAAGAAATAGAGGCTAAGCTTCCAAACTACTGCTACATGGGATTAGTGTTGGGATTCATAAGCAATGGCCCCCTCAGCATCAGCTCCATGACTTTGATCTCAGTGACCTCAATTCCTGCCAGCAGCACTGAACAAATGTTAGTCAAACAGAATTCTGTGCATTCCAAAATTGAAGATGGGATTTAGATAAGCAGAGAGCCTTTGGAATACATCTTGAGCTTCAGTCCACTGAGTCTACCTTTACTAATTTTCTTTCCAGCAATTCTCAACTAGGCGTTAATGTCCCCAGAAGACATCCCTGGCTGTCAAAATATAGAGAAGAGGAAGTATTCCATTAGCATCTAGGGACAAACCAAATGGCTCACAGTCTCACAATCACATGAGCACCTTCTAAAAGCAAAGCAAACAACCTAAGAACTATTTTGAATAAAATGTCAAAATGTGATGTGAAGAAATTTTGCGCTATGGTAAAATTCTTCCAACAGCATGAAAAAGAAGAGGCATCTAAGAAATCTATTAATAATTAACTGGATTTCCATGAAGGGTTAGGGGATGGTTGACTTATTCCTACCCTGGTCTGACAGATAATACAAGACTAAATGCTGGGTAGAGCATGAAGTTGATCTAACAGCAAACATAATAGCTAAATAATCCAAATTTCTGCATTTTTGAAGTGTTTTTTAGTGTTAGCACATGTCAGCATTGACCATTCCATCTACAGTCACAACAAAGCATGGTTTACATAAGATTACCTGTTTAGAAGCCAGGAAGAGACAAAAATCACTGTTCCTACTGCAAAAAGGCTGCGTTTCTGACTTTCTCTGCCAGCAGTTAGGGAAAAGAATGTTGTGCTGACTCACTTATTACCATGTGCCCAGGTGAGTACAGAAAAGAGGAGAGGGATTCTGGGCAGCTGAGGAAGCCCAATATGGCAATGACTGGTGGGAATAAGGCCAGCATGCTAAGACTCAAAATATGAAGCTTTGAAAAGCAGAGAACGATTGGCAACGACAGAAACACAACAACAGAATTCTCCCTGGTGCCAAGGACAGCATAATCAGAAAGGATGGCACCAAATAATAAGAATAGGCAATCAGTATAGTGAAGAAGAGAGCCAACATCTTCCTCAAAAATGCCCTAGTCTCCTGCCAGATTCCCAGCACAAGCAGCAGAATCTTTCAAAGGAAGCTAGGCAAAAAGGCCTTCTAGGATTGGGCACACAAATTTGGTAGGATATATATTATTTATCCAGTGTTTGTGAAACATACTTCTTACATTTATAGGTTTCAAAGAAAAGGAGAGGAACTCTGCCTTGAAATTTTGCTTCATGAAGTTAAACCTGATTTCCTTATTGAGCTAATCCCATTTTCAGTAGATGATGATGGCTTTCTTGGACAATGCCCCTATCCTTTGACTCATTACCACTGAGTCAACATATTACTGTCCCCTTTTAACATGTCCTTTCTTGTGTTGGCTCCAGTTATCTCTTCCTGATCCAAAATGTGAAATTATGTTTAGTGCTGAATAAGGATATGGAATTTATTAGCTCTGACAAATCCTAGTGAATTTAAGAAGAAAAAAAAAAAGCAGTCTTATGTGGTGGCCTACCTCAGCATTAGACCCATGACTTTGATCTCACATTTATGTGACTTTTCCAGAAGATTATATATCCATTCAAATATCCATTCACTTCAGAAGGAAATTAATGACAGACCAAAAACAGACAAACAACAACAAGACTCACTTTAATCTACCAGAGTAAACCAATACATTTATTGAAGTTATCTACAGGATTATTGGTGACTCAAAGGTAACTATGTTGGAAAGATCCACCCAAACATTGGCGTTAACTCCCTATATCTGCACACTTCTCCTCCAAGCTCTCTGCCCTACATGTGGGCAGCTCCATTAAAGACAAACTTCTGTTGCTTTTGTAACCCTGGGTACCATGAGTCTTAGAACTGTCTGAGCTTCTAGAGATTTATGAGCCTCCTACCTCCATTTAGGCATGTAGGTTTTAATTTCAAGGTAATAGTTAAGCAAAATATATTGTTAGTCAGGTTTTTACTACTGCAACATATATCTGAGATAATCAGTAAAAGAAATATATCGAGTGTCTAGTTCATGATATTGGCTCATTTCTTTTGAGTCTGTGTTAAGGCACATGATGGCAGGAATACATGATAGAGTAAAATCAGTTTACTACAGGGTCAAGATATAACCTCAAGAAAGTGGAAAGAGCTGGGTTTTACTGCATTCCTCAAGGCCATATCTTTGGTGGCTTAAGAACCTCCTAATAGGCCCCACTTTTAAAGCTTCAACCATTTCCTTGGCTGACACTAAGCCTTTAACCATAAACTTCTGGGAGACACATCCCCATGTCACAAAGATTTTTAAGTTAATGCACCTCTAACAATATTCACCAGTTGTCTTTGACTATTGATTAAAACAAATCACCAGGAATAAAAATTATGGTACTCTAAAATAACAAAACAAGAACACATACCAAATCACTCTCTTCTTTGAAAATTGGAAAATTATGTATTGCAGAAATAAAAAATTTAGGATTAATTACTATAAATATTTAGTGCATTTGAGTGTGTTAATTTTTTGGTATAAAACTAAAATTTAAAAGACTTTTATGTTTTGACTCTAGACAAATAGTGTTTATGACTATTTCAGACTGTTTTACCTTGCCTTCTCCTGAATACTCCTACATGGTCTGTTGTGACATTGTGAGATACTATACTTTATCCTGAGGACTGAAGATTGAGGTTCAGAACAGAACCATAAAATGCTTGAGCCCAGAGTGTCAACAATAAATACTGTTTTGGGCTTCACATGTTTCTATAGAAAAGAAATTTATTCTTGGTGTCTGTCATTGAGCCAAGAGTGGGTCTGATATATCCAGAAGAATACTGATCTCTTTTAGTCTCTTCTTTCCAACAAATTTTGTACTCTATGACGCCTGTTTGTTGAATACAATGGTTAATACATGAAAGAAAGGAAATAGGAAAGTTTTCTTAATCAATTTTTTATAAGAGTCTCACAAGGGAGGAAATTGGCTTTGCTTCTCTTTACTCAGAAGAGTACATAAACCCACAGTAAGATGTTGTCAATCTATGTCCACATGTTTCACTTGAAAGTTTTCTTGTAAAGAACATAATTTTCAATGCCTTGCTGGTTTTTAGAAAATGATGCATAGACTTAGGTCTAACCACTATATCTTATATACACACATACATTGCTCTGAGTCAAAGGTTTGGACGGTTCACAAAGAAAAGATAGGACATATGCTATGTACGTCAAAGCTGAACATTATGCTGAGCTTGTAGATTAATTACATTGGAAGTCAAAGATATAATAAGATTGAGCACAATGTTTTTCTTAAGGCCAGTTAACTTTAAACAGACTGAGTATACAATGAGTAATCAGAACATTGGTGACTATGCTTTTATACATTGTAAATATTTGTTCCTTCTATTGGTTTAATAAAATGCTGATTGGGCAAATAGCTAGATAGGAAGTAGAGGTGGGGCCAGTAGACTTGGAGAATTCCTGGAAGAGGAAGAGGAGAGAGAGTAGAGAGGGCAGATAGACAGAAAAGAAGATGAGAATGCTGCATTGAGAAAAGGTACCAAGCCACATGGCCAAGCATAAATACAAATAGGAGTTAATGTGTAGTATAAGAGTTAGCAAGTAATAAGCCTGAGCCATAGACCGAACAGCTTGTAATTAATATTAGCCTTTGTGTGATTCTTTGGGATTAAGGGACTGTGGACCAGGACTTTGGGCTAGGCTTGGCCAGAAACTTCTGACTACAGGAAAGCATACTTATAAATTATCTTAGCACATTATTAGCTTGGTTAGAAGCTGGGTAAATGGCATTTGTAAAGGCAAGTTACAAGCAACATTTCTTTTTAAAAAAAAAAAAAACAGGTTTTTATTCTTTTTTGACTCTAATAGTACAAAACTTGTGAATCAACCAAAAGAAATTAGAACAGAGCATAGATTTATGTATTCACCGTGCTTTTTGTCTTACTTTCTCTAAACCTAATAATGATGCTTGGAATGTACATGCAATGTTTTTTTAGCTCTGACTTCTGTTGGATTACAAAACACACATACCAATAAATATTGATAGCTTGCTTCATGAGCTGAAAATATGGAGATTTCTCCTTTTATTAATCATTTAGCATTCACATGTACTTATTTCTAGAATATCTAGTGTTGCATTCTTAGGGCATTATTATGCATGTTTTATCTTTGATACCATTTAAGAACCTCTGGCTGATTTTCTCATGCCCTTGCTTCTGATATGCTTCTACAGGGTCTTTTATTATTGCATTAGATCTGTTTGAACATATCCAGGTTCCAACAACTCATATGTTTATGGAATCACTACACTCTTAATGCTACAGTTGATTCTGTCTGATCAGAAACATACCTACTTGAATTATTCAGTTTGTACTCACTGATTTAACCATGGATTCCAGGACAGTGCCAGCATGCTTGAAAGACTTGAATCCACAGAGGTTCAGCCTTTTCTGCCCACTGTGTAGGAATCATATCTTTATGAGTCTCCAAACCCAAGAGAAATACAGAGTAGGCATTTGTCCATGACCTGCTTTCCTCCATGCTTCTTTGCCACTAGACAGCATCTGACATTTATCATTGCCATTCCAACAAGTAGAGGGGATTTTATTTGATGCTGAAACACAAAAGGAAAAGAAATAGATCTTGGTATCTGAAAAGTTTCTTGAAGAGTATATTTTTCATACCATCTTCTTCAGTCCAGTTCTCATAAGAAATGGTACTGGCACAGGTACCTCCAGTAGCTCACATGTGGTCTACTTCTACTGTGAGATGTATCACATTTAAATTGCCACAATAAATGTAGGAGTAACAGGAACTCTCAGAGCATTGTAATTTTCCTTCAAGTAATATAAAAACTTGGCACAATTTTCAGATTTCCAGCTTCCCAGACTTCATGCAAAATCCATTTCTTGAACCACATTGTTAATCACATCTCTGCTATCTACTCCCTGAAACATATCCAACAAAACAGTTTGGATTGAGATCTAAGCTACATGTTTCTCAAACAACTGACATTAAGCAGAAGTAAAACATCTAAATAAATCCAGAGCATCTTACTAACTAACTCTTCCCTGTGGAAGTCACACTTCATAAATATCTTGCTTCTATCAGCATATGATTATGTGATGTTAGACTTCAGGCTGCAGATGGTCTTTCCTTGTGACAACATGATAAGCAAAATAAAAATGTAAAAATACCTCCAAAATAACAACAAAAGAACTAATTCCAAAATGCATGAATTATACCAGAATAATTTTATAAAACCATGAGTCATATTGTACATTATAATATAGCACCCATTACTGAAGGGATAACACTATACATTTGATGAAATTGTATATCCCCAGAGATAGTGATTGAATACATAGGTTCTTTTATTTTGTTCTTTCCAAATTTCCATTAAAGCAAAACTACCGTCAATTTTGTTTAAAAAATATGAACCATTGGGGACAGTACATGGACATCAACTAGAACATTGAACAAACACATGGGGAAGGCAGTGGACTTGAGAAGAAAGTGAAACCCAGATAACAGGAGAGAATGGCGCCTTTCTGATTTATGCTAAAATTAAATGATTGTGGAGTTGACTGCACTAGGTTCTTTTGAAAGCTAGATGAGGGGTATCTGGCTAAAGCAGGGAAGACAAGTTGAGCAACAACTAACAGATAGCTTCCCACATATTCTTTCACTTCATAGCTGAGAGGCAGAGTGAGCCTCTCCATTTCCTCAAAGCTGGAAATAAAGCAGTTTCCAAGCTGTGGAGAACTGGCCACTGTTCAAGGGTGGGAGGTCTCTGCCAGTCACTTTGTAAGCAGAGCCCAGGCAGACCCTAGAACTTGCTTATTTCACTTCTAGCAACTCACAGTTCAGTGCATCTACAGAAAGTAAGTACATCTTCTAGGACTAAAACCTAGCAGGAAAAATGATAACTGAATTCTTTGGTGAGAAAATGGTGAAGTGAAAGAGAGGAAGCATTTGGGAAACAAAAGTGATTTTCCCTCAAAATAGGTGGAATTTCATGGGCAACAGAATACCTTAGCTTCTAAAGTTATTTCCTAAAGCTAAAACCTCTTTCTGATTTTATACTGATGCCAAATGTTGTCAGTATACGACTTTTCAGCTGCCATTTTACAAAGAAGGCAATTATGGCCAATAACAGGTATATGGTAGCTCTATTGTATTTAATTGCAACATTAGTGATGCCCCAAAACAATCCCACGTTTGCAAATCTACAAATGTCAAGGTCAATTTGCTTCAATTTTCTTGGCCCACTTACCAGATTGGAAAAAACAGAACAAAACAAAACAGGCACAGGAGTAAACTAACCTGGACAGTCTTCTGTTCCTATGACAAAATGTTTGACATGACAGCTTAAGAGAGGAAGGAATAGTGTGAACCTACAGTTTCAGAGGGAGTTCATTGGTCCTGGGTCTGTGGCCAGCTAATCATCACGGCAGAAGGATATGGTGGACAACAGCTCTTTTATGACAGTAGTTATGTGCAGAACGAGTTAACAGGAAAGGGCCAGGAACAGAAAAGACTTTCTACCTAAGCTTGGTTACTGAGAACTCTGCCATCATTAGATATGTGCCTTGTAGCATCTTTTCATCTTTTTTGTTGAATATGTTGTCAAAATAAAAGTCCTCCTCCGGAAGGATTGCACTTGATAGTGCCCAGAAATGCTCTAGTACATACATTAAGAAAACTTGAGTATTTTTTCAGGACAATAATCCTGAAACTTCATACAACATTATAATAACAAGTTAATAATCTGAGAGAAAAAATTTCAAGCCTATTGCTAAGTAGTGACATTTGATTAACTAGAAGAAAGACTTAAAATTTTGTGTTCTGACCATAGAAAATATTGCAAAATTGTTTTCCTACATAAGGGAGAGAACAGTATTTGTAGAAACAGAAGCTTATGAAAAAAATTTAGGTAGTTAAGTAACTGAAAAACTGCTTTGTTTTTTATGTATTTTGTTATATTTTACAATTATTCAGTTTTCAATGATTATATTTTATTGTGGCCTATTTTTTTTAACTAATCATAATCTTTATGAAATCTTAAATTATTTTTTCCTTTCAAGATTCATTTTTATTATTCTTTATTTCTGTGAATAACTGTGTCAGTGAAAGCCATAGACATGCAGGTAAATACAGTAACCAGAAAAATGTGATGAATCTTCAGGAACTAGAGTTTCAGGTGGTTGTGCGTTACTGAATGTGGTTGCTGGGAACCAAACTCCAGCCCAGTGAGAGAGATAGGGGCTTTCCTAATCCTTAAGCCATTTCTTCATATTCTCAATTCATTTTTTTAAGTAAAGTGTTTTTAATTGTCTAAGTGTCAGTCCAATAAAACATGTTCTACCACAAGTTTGTGGAAAATTTAAAAATTATTGATTGATTGTACTGACAATAGAGCCCAGGGGCCTCTTGATACCATAGTTAAACACTATGGTATGTCTCTACTAATAGTTACATTTCTAGCTATGCCTTTGTCTTTTCTTTTGTTTGTTTTTCTTTCATTGGTTCCTGAGATAAGTTGTTATTATGTTGTCCATGCTGGCCTCATTTAACTCAGCTCAAATGGCCTTTGTACCTAAGCCTGCCAAGACACTGGAATTATAGAGATGTGTCCCCTGACTGAATTCATTTGCAATAACTGCACATTGCTTCAGATCTTCTACTTCATCCTACTAGTGTTGGGGGGTTCTGCTTTTATGAGAAATTGATGATTTAATATAAGTTTGATCTGGCTTAGGCTTGTTTGTGCCATTTCCATGTTCTCTTGGTAGGGTCTGTAATGCTTTGTTTTTGTTCCCGCTGTTTTCTATTTGTGTTTCCTCCCTAGCTTTTTCTTATGAAGTACCCCAAAGTACTTGACAATGTTATGACATTTTCCCCAGCTTTTGAAAAACCATATACCTTTTGACTTTTGTTCTGTCTTCTATAAGAAGTTTTTGGGGTTTTTTTTGTTTTTGTTTTTTATCTCACACCTTATCAATATATTTGTTTTCCTTCCCTTAGCCTCATTGGCTTTAACGTGTTTTCACTTTTTGAAATGGAAGCTCACATCATTCCATTTTAGGCTTTGTCCATTTTGAGGTGTTTCTTTGATGAAATAAATGGGTTAGGTATCAATGACAAGAAAATGATCAGAAAATAAAGCAAATAACTATGATAGAAAATTTTAAAATAATCAAAATATATAGAACCTCTCATATGATTTTGTGGATGTTAATTTCCAGGCCACAGAGAACTCTGATTCATCTACAATAGAAGTCCTAATTTTAGTTAATTGAATCTTAAACTCTATCTACATCAAGCTAGTCTTTTCAGTCAAGTTAAACCTCTTCATTTTTTTTATGTGTGTGTGTTTATGTCTCTGTTATTTCTTTATATTTTTATAATGACAAAGATAATACTAAAATAAGTATACACAAATGAATGAGCAAACAAATTTTTGGGTTGACATTACCTATCAGATATGACAGTCATATGATAATACACTAAATCATATTTTTATTATTTGACACTATATACAAACTTCCTAGACTTTGTGAAATTGAGCATCTATATCTATCTTACAGTTCCATTGTATTGCAGAAATCCTTGTATCCAGTGTTATTACTTCCTAATATACATGTGTTGCTTAATAACAATATGTTTTGAGAAATGCACAGTTGATTGAATAAAATAGATTGGACTTACACCAATTAGGCTATGTTAACTTAAGTAAATACATTCAAATGGCATTATTGTCTGCTGTCATTCATGCTGGTTTTTGTTAACTGAACCAAGGTTAAGTGGCTTATGACTTCAGTAATTTACATTTACAGAATCCTTATTATGTGGCAGACTCTTAATGTAAGGAGAGTATACTAAAGCATTAACTTCTTTGTTCCTCAAAGAGAAGCTAAGTAGTGTGTATTATCATTAATCCCATTTAATAAAGGATGAAAGCAGGGTTTAAAGAGATTTAATAGCTTACCTAATGTCACACTGCTTACCAGACCCAAAAGCAGGCAACCTGTCTCCAGTCTCAACCTTGCTAGCCCACAAAGGATAATTATGAGTAAGAAGATGTTCTATTAGAGATCAGTGTTGAACTATCTAATCTAACCAATTCAATAGCTATTCTCAATTATATCAGTAGCACTGGTCACTACATAGTAATTAATACTAATTCCTTTCCATTTTGGAGTTTTGATTTTAAAAATGAGAAATATCAGTAAAAGAAATAGAGGAATATCAGAATTTAAAATACTTCAGTGGTTAGAGTTTCCTCCCAGCATTAGAACCTACAAGAGTCAATAAGATTATAACTTTTTCAAGTACAGTAGGAAGTTATATTTAACCTCAACTACTTGTTTGGGACACTCATGGTCTTTCTTTGCTGTCTCCATTTTCCATGTAAAAGCTATGTCTTTCAAAGGTATCTTTCCCATGAAGGGGCATGACTAATAGGACTGTTTTCAGCTTACATATGATTACATGCTGTTTCTGGAAATCCAGCAGCTCTGCCTTTCACCCTGTGCCCATCGCCCGTCCATAGTGAATAAAATATAATTAAAATTTGGAACAAGAAAAGATAAGATCAGATTAATCATAAAGCTTAGGCTGAAAACCAACATCATTAAACTAAATTATTTGAAGAAAAGAAATTAAAATAATCTTTCTGAGTTTCCAAAGCATATCCATAAGTGGAAATGGGGGTTGAATAATTCCAAATTAGTCTCTGAAATTTTGTGATTTCACAATTTCAAAAGTCAAATTACACAATTTTACAAGTTTACAAAATTACAATTTCACAAGTCAAATTACAAAATTCTTTCTTGTAGGTAAATTTAAAAACATAAAAGCAAAAAGGAAGAAAGAAAGGCTCTAAATTCTTTATTTCATTGATGATCACCACTCCCTGGATGCCTCAGAACCTAGCTTCTCATGAGAGGAGTCACACATCTCCTGGGAAGAATGAAAGGGTGTGCAGGATTTAGTAGTTTGTAGTGCTCCTTACATAATTTGCCTACCACCATCAACTCAAAAAACTAAAGGTATAAACAGCAGAAAAGTTTGCAACATCCTTCAATGTACAACTGTCACCAGTATGCAACATACAGCACCAAAAATAGAATTCTAATACTATGATTATGGTTTTAACTATATAGCTAGATAAAGTCAAGCTTTATTGGATCATGTATACCAGTTTCCATCTTGGTCATCATGTTTTCTAAGAATAAAGCTATTTATTTTTTTAAAGATTTATTTATTATGTATACAGTATACAGAAGAGGGTACCAGATGTCGTTATAGATGGTTGTGAACCACCATGTGGTTGCTGGGAATCAAACTCAGAACCTCTGGAAGAACAGTCGGTGCTCTTACCCTCTGAGCCATCTCTCCAGCTCCACTATTACTTTCAAGCCCTTTAGATTCCACCTTTTTGATTTTCCAAACCCATCAACTTTGAACAATGGAGTGCTATTCAGACATTTAAAAAATGAAATCATAAAATTCACAAGTAAATGGATGGAATTTGAAAATGTCATCCATTTGGTTGCAAGAGATGAAACCCATACCTGACAGTGCTTGAATGACCAAGAACCTGAAACTAGATAATCAAGGGGCCTAGGGTAAAACCCAGTATTACTAATCTACTTAAAAGAAGAAATAAAAGAGAGAGGGAGAGAGGGAATAGGGGGAGCAAGAGAGAGAAGGAAGGGGAAAGAGGGAGGGGAAGAAGGAAGGGAAGAAGGGGAAGGAAGGGAGGGAGCGAGAAAATACATAAATAAAATACTCCTAATGACTCGTAATACTAGTCTACTATACTAGTATAGCAGTATACTAGATCAGTGCCTTGCTCAGCCATCAGAGCAGCTTCCTGGTGCTGCACATAGGATCAAATGCAGAGATCCACAAACACACATTTTACACACACACACACACACACACACACACACACACACACACCCTGGAACCAAACATTCAGTTCTAAATTTCTCTCCTCAAGTTCTAGAACCCTGTAAAGGAGGAAGCAGCAGAGTGTAAGAGCTATAGGACCTAGAGGACAACAACAGAAGCAAGACCCTCTAACTCCACAGGAGCAAGATTGATAGGAACTCACAGACCAACGTGGCTTGCTTGCACAGGGCCTACACCAGTCTGCACCAGCTTTTTTTACATATGACTTCCAGTTTCTCTTTTAATGGGATTCTTGAGTGTGTGAATGAGTGGGTCTCTGTTTCTTGTGCCCTCTCTTGGGCTCATTTCCTTCTGTTTGCTTGTTTTGTTCAATTCCAATGTGTTACTTTTTTGTTTATCTTATTTTATTATTATCCCTTAGAAACCTATTTATTTTCTAATGAGGGACAAAAGGGACTAGACCCAGACAGAAAGGGAGAGTGGGGAGCAACTGGGAGGAGAGGAGGGAGGGGAAACTGAAATCTGGATATGACTTGTGAGCTATCCTGTTCTGAAGCACTATTCTTGTCTTGTTGGTGTTGATGCTCTGCCTCAGATGCATCTTTCAGTCCCTTGAGTAGGCCAGCGTACTTTCCACTACAGAGCCTTTTCACACGCTGTGTCCTTTCCACAGGAGGCAACATAACCCATTCCACATCTCACAGTACCTCTTGATCAGAGAAGCCTTCCCTGGTGACCAAGAGTAAGCCGCAGATCACAACACTTACAGAAAAGCAGGAGCTTTTCACTGTTTGCTTTATAATTTAATGAACATTGCACTTTGAGAGCAGATACAGCTTTTCACATATAGGCTATTAATAGGTTAGATATATTTGCTTCTGGTGGGACGTATTATAAGGAAAAATTGAGGACAGCTTGTTTTTAGACTTAAAAATAAACAGCAATTGCAGCCTTTGTGTTAAGAAACAATGAAAAATAATGAACAAATACTAGATCTCAACAAATACATTCAAATTCTTTAAACTTGTTTCTTTAAAGCTCTCACTGAATTTGCAGTTTAAAACACTGTTTAATTAGCTTGGATTTCTTAATATTGTACATTAAACACTTCGATCTTCTTAACTTTTGTCTGCCTAATTTCTTTTTTTACGTGTGTGTGTGTGTGTGTGTGTGTGTGTGTGTGTGTGTGTCTATGCCACAGCACACATGTTCAGGTAAAAGACAGCTTCATGAAGTCAGTTCTTTCTCTTTACATTTCCCTGGGTTCTAAGGATCTAATTCAGATTTTCACACTTGTACACCAAATGCTTTCCTATCTCAGCCATTCTGCTAGTCTCATTTTATTTGTATAATTATTTTTTTTAGATTTTAATAAGTTAATTTCTTATTGATTTTAGGAAGCCAGTTTTTGAGTTAGAATATTTTTTTGAATAAAGTCTCATTTTTTAATCCATGTATTCCCCCGTTCAAATTCTCTTCCCCCTCCTGTCCCTCCCAGTCACTCTCTTTAACAAAGACAGCTAGCCAATACAGAGGTTCGAGCAGGTCCAGTTGGGTGTAGCACATATTTACCATCCTGCTTTCAGGAAAAATGTACATGTACATTTATGTGGAGCTACTGATGTAAAGAATATGTATTGCAAAATCAATAAGAAGCTGTATGTTTATAGCAAATTCCAAGTAAAAATTGACTTCTCAGAGAATATTTTCACTAATTTTGACAAGATCTTACATGGTTGATTCATATCTGCAATTGAAAATAATTATTGTCCCCAAAATGAAGGATGGCTCTGATTTTCACTACATTAGTAAGAAATTAAACAACTAATATATACACAGAAATTTCATGTTCTGGCTAAGCATTGTTAGTGACTCCTTTGGTTAATTTATTAATAATTTTTAATATTAAAAGAATTTTCCCATTTTTGTTTAGATTGTTCACAATAAAATGACCAAAGGCAAAACATATGCTCAATTTTAATTTGTTCAAAGTTCAGAATAATGTTCAACCCAAACATAATATGGGCTATATATTTAATTTCAAAGTGACAAAGAAATAAGTGAATGTTAATTTTTAAATTTTGTATAACTATAAACAAATATATAATTAAATATATACAAAATGTAATTGTTTTGTACTAGCTTAATTGCTAGTAAAATATTTTGCCTCTTTTGTTCATACTAAGTGTTTTTAAATATAATGTGTGTTTTATAACACACCTCTCTTTGGACCATGCGGGTACCTAGGGACTGCTATATTGGAAGAAGCAACAAGCAAAAAAGCAAGAAAGGTTCTAACATGCAGTCCTGGCCCCTTTACATTTGAAGTGTAAATACTCCACCATTGTCAGTTTCAAACTAGGGAACACAAGGAAAAGATGCACAATAGCACATGTCACAGACCTGCCCCAGGCACATGTTTGCCCACAGCAAACATAAAATAAACAAAGGCACAGAGTTAGCTGTAAAATAATTGGAAATTCATGAACTTGAATTTCTTTGCTTTTGTTTACAGTGTAAGTCACTGAATGTCAGGTTTATGTAGACTAATTTTGAATAATGGCTGTGTTTAGTAACTGGCTGAGAAAATTCCTGGACATATTACATTTAGCTCCCAGGAGCCAGAATAAAATTTCTGCAGCTAACAACTAAATTGAATCATCAAAATGGATGTCACAAAACCAAGCCAGTGAAGAGAGCAGAATGGCTGAGAGGACCAAAGAATTGAGTATTTTATCTCTTTTCACGTCCAGACAGTACAGACTTGATCAAAGTATAGAGATCAGGAGAGCTGAATTACTGAAACGTATTTCTATTTTAAGATGGTTTCTTTATCATTACAAGTGTTGAGTTCATAAAAGCAGAGTGACAATGAGCAAGAGCCTTGAGTCCAGGAAGCATCATATTAGGTTCCTAACATTGCCACTGAGTTGAACAACTAAGCAGGAATAAGTCCTCGTCAAATTACTCACATATTAATGAGTGATTAATGCAGGGTGAAATATATGTCTTATTAGTTAAACTATAAAAAAGAATTGACAATGACTGGAGAGATGGCTCAGAGGTTAAGAGCACTTACTGTTGTTCCAGAGGTCCTGAGTTCAATTCCCAGCAACCACATGGTGGCTCACAACCATCTATGGTGACATCTGGTACCCTCTTCTGTATACTGTATATATAATAAATAAATAAATCTTTTAAAAAAAAAAGAATTGATAAAATGATGCCAGGCCAAAATGATTCATAAAACATTGGTGCTGAAAAATAGCATTGGTGTTGTTATATTTTGCTCAATATGAAAAAATAACAGTAGTAATATTTCTAATAATATAAAATTGACGAAGATGATGAAATACAAACTATACATAGATAAGCTGTGGTGACTGAAGTAAATAAAGATTTCATGAATAATCAAGCCAAAACCATAAAAAAAAAAAAGCAGAACCTACATGGTCTCCTAATCAATTAAATAGAGTAAGACCAAAATAAACTAGGTGTTAAAAGTGTGGACAATTACTCAACCAGGAAAATAATGAAAACAAAAGATGAGATCCCAAAACACCCAGGCTGACAAGAGAAGATACTTCTTAAAAGATAAGAGAAGAAAAGAAAGCTCTTGTGTTGGGCAGCTTCTTTCATTGTAATGAAAACTTCTGATGAATCTGACTCGTCAATTTAATAAGAGAAAAGATTTATTTTGGCTCTCAATCTTGTAGGTTCGGTTTTTGTTTTTGTTTTGTTTTGTAATTGATTGGCCTTGTTGTTTGTGTGCCTACAGCAAGAAAGAACATCATGTCAGGGAGTTTGTGATGGAGCAAGCTATTTAGGCCATGGTGATAGAAAGCATCGAGACAGGAGGGGGAAGGGTCTTGCTATTGCTGTCATAGGCATGCCTCCAGTAAGCAGAAAACCTCCCAGCAGGCCCCTTCATTAAAGTCTCTCTCACCTTCTGGTACTGCCACCTTAGAAGCATCCAATACTCTAAAGTAAGAGAAACATAGTAGAAGCAGCTAAAGCATTCCTAATCCAAAATGAAAAACAAGATATTCCTGTTAGTTTTAGATGTCCTAGTAAAGCTATTAGAAAAAATGAGTGAAAAGTGTTTAGATCAAGAGCATATATTAGCTACCTTTTCTATTGTAATAAAACACCACAGCCAAGACAATTTAGAAGAGAAAGCATTTAATTGCACTTATAGTTTTATAGGGTAAGAATCTATGACAGTGCATCTAAGATATCGTGACCAAAACAATTGAGAGCTCACATTTCACACCACAAGCAAGAGACAGAAAAGCCTGAGTGGCACACATCTCTCCTCCAGCAAGGCCAAAACTGCTAATACTCCTCAAACAGCCACCAATTGGATATCAAGTATTCAAAGGATTGAGACTTTTGGCTGGCATGTCATTCAAACAACCAGAACTAGAAAAGACACACCACCTGAAAAACTTTCAAAGATGGAACTGCCTCAGGACAGGATCAGCAGTAATACAAGGAGAAAAAAAGATGGTGTACAAAAGCTGATATAAAAAACTGATTTGTTCCCTTAGAATAAACAAAGAGGAATGAACAGAATTATAGCCATCTAGGAAAATAGCTGGGTTTTTTTTTTTAATTGTTCAAAAAGAAAAAAGCTACTTGAAGAGACTATGTCTTTGAAAAGATGAGAAACACCTAAACATTTGAGTAAAAACAATTCCAATTTCAGACTACAATCTGTGTATGGATACCAGTGAGGAGAGAGGCTGTCCAGAGCCAGATCCAAGTCACCAATGGTTCAGTGTTTACATGTTTGAACTTGAAAAATTAGGACTTTCCTGTGACAGCTTGCTTAGTTGGGGTTGAGGTCTGTTTTGTATATGTGTAAAATATTAGCTATCCTAAGATGGTAATTATACAAAAAGAGAAGCAGGAGGGGGTGGATGGATTTGAATATGATGAGCTGTTCACTTGTTCTGAGGAGTACAGACACAGGAACCTTCTGCCATTTGGACCAGGGACCTTTCACCATTTGGACCTGGCCCAGGAACCTGACAGCAGATCCCAGCCAGTGCTAAAAAGCAGAGCCTTCCATTTGAGGGTATCAAGTTTTCTATTTGTCACCCTTCACCTGGACTCAGAAAATTAGACAGTGCTTATTCTGAACTCTTCAACCAAACTGCAAGAGTAAACAATCAAAAACAGTATACCAAGCCATTTATATGAGAACTTGATAATCAGAATTAATCTCAGTTATCCTTCTAAGAAATGCCTGTTATTTAGAATTAAAGATTTCCTCTTGACCTTGCCACAGACATTGAACTGTAAGACACTGTGATGCTTGGATTATCTTTCCAAATGAAGATATGGAGCACACTGACCTTTGTGAAGTGTGCACCCTCAGCATAAGCTAAGCAAAAAAAATCCTTTGAAAGGAGAGCCAAGGTGGACAGGTGTTTGGGATTCAGTTCATTGGGGACTTAGGCAATATCTCAATTCTAAGAGTTTTAAAGCTGAAAAGATCAGAAAGCAATCCCTCAAAAAAATTTAACTGTTTCACTGATGAGTTCTCAAGATACAGCTTCTTTTAAACATTGCTACATTGCTGTCTTGCTCTGCCAATGATGCCATCTTGCCCCTGGCATTTGTAGCGACCCAGTCTGACAGAAGCAGGACACGCTAAAAATAGCAACCACACAGGCACCCTGCCCTCCTGATCTAAGGATGTTTTTGTGTTATGTTTTCATTTTAAAAATGAATCAATGAATCTGTATTACAACTGAATTGAAATAAATTTCTGATCCATATAAACAGATATACTACCTATGAAAAATGCACTAATATATAAATATATGTGTACAATAATAATATTAAGCAATATAAATGCCAAAAAATTACTATGCAAAAATCAAACTCAATTTTATTTCAGAAAGAAAACATATAACTTTCTTTTTAATTTGTTAATCTGGTAGAGACAAGTAAAGGTTCCTACTGTAATTTGTTTCTCGTTTTTCATTGTTAGTAAGTGAGCTTTGATAATCCGTAATGAGTTATATATTTGTAATGCTACTTTTATGGATTTCTTATATATGTGATCCACCACCTACACAATGAGGTGGTTGTCCGCTCCAGCTGTTTCTTTCAACCCAGAACCAGCCAACCTCAGAGCCTGGACTGTAGCCCATTTCAAGGCCTTTCAAGTGACTTTTATGGGCATCATAACAATAGCAACTACATTCTTCTAGAGGTGAATCTTTTTCTTAGTAATCTGAAGCTGATGCTAAATTTCTGCATCTCTATTGCTGCTGTGTAAATATTTAATTCAACAGGACATTTTCCTCATACTGTATCTTGGTCCACTGTGTTCACATGGTTACGTGGATTTTAAATGGGGAGTACTGAAGATTTACTTTTTCATAAAGGCAGTAGGACTTCAAAGGAGAATGATTATGCCAAGCTTAATGAAAGATAAAAATTTGGCCATATGAATAAATATTTGTACTTCCATTTTTAGTTTATAGGCTTCATAAAGACAACTTGTCTTGGTTGAATTTTGCCTGCTGTTCTAGCTCTGCACTGTATTCCTTGCAAGGCATTCTTAATGCTGTTTAAATCTATTAGTGGCTGCACTTTGGGACTTTGGGGACCTAAAAATATTTCTCATAGCTTATTTTATTTTGATGACAAAATTATATTCTTCATTAATTGTTTCCTGAGATACTTCCCCTGATAATTCACACCAAGAGTAGATTCCTCAAAGTTGTCCTAACTATTGCCTCAGAGAACAAACAGGGGCCTGGTTTATCTTATTCTCATTTCATTAATTATTTATGAAAGGCAAAGAAAATGTTTGAGCATATTAGTACATAGCACATCAGGAGAAAATGTAATGAGTTGTTTAATTTATTAAAGCCTTTAAACCTTATAAGTTTCTTTTTTCAAAATAGTAATAACAAAGTTCAGAGGAGTTGCCTGCCTTTTACTCACAAAGATCAGATTTGTATGTAGTTTTTAATATACTGTAACTGTCTTAGAGACAGAATCACAATAGCTCTGTGTATTTGGTTGTCCTCTTTTATCTGGTTCACTCACCTTTGGAAGTACTTTACCTGAGTCATGCACTTTGATGCAATATCTTGCACTATCCTTGACTGACCCATAAAGCATAGTTGATCATACAGTTATTGAAACTAGCCAAAAAAAGTTTACTACACTTCTTAAAATTATCATGTTTGTTTTACTACTTTGTTTGCTTATTATAATGTTCAAAGTCCATCCAAACTTGTCAGGGTTTCCATATAGATAAACATGTTTAGAATCTTGGTCCAACACTAAGGTTGCAAACTATAGTTTTTAGTTGATCAAATTTTATTCAATGGAATATAAAGCATAATAATTACACATACAAAATGTATCTAGTGATGTTTCTCTACATACATATCGTGTATGTTTTAAGGTAAGTGATGCAAATCTAACTTTTAAAGTATTTCTTCTTTATATAGAATGTTTCATGAATTTGTACCTTCTTCTTGCACAGGGACCATGCTAATTCACAGCATTTCAGCTTTTAGTGTATAGACTGATGAAGTGAGCACAGATAGAAATAATTTTATGCATAAAACTCTAGACTTCATGATATTGTTTTCAGCTCATATGCAGATTTTGAGATCAAACATGCCTGTAGTTCACCGGTCTTTAATAAACAGGGTATGTGTTCTTGAGTGTAAGGTAGATCAAAGTCCAATATATTATGGCAAAACTTACCAGCTGTGGATCCAGTACACTTTTCATTAGAAAAAGAATATCTGTAATTTAGAAATAGCAACTGTTGAGCTAAAGAGCTCTATATTGCAACCTCCCTGTTGACAGCTGACAGCTAACAGTCAACTAAATGATTGATAATAAATGCTATGGAAAGTGGTTCATGATAGTAAATGCTATGGGAAGTGGCTCAAGAATATCTCTTTACTGGAGAGCCGAGTAAGCAGAAAGTGTACGTTTCTTCTTTCACTTTCTGAGAAATCATGGCTGTGGCTGCAGTGATTACCTTATGAATAGAAAGTGTCTCTGGGAATAAAAGCTGTATGCCAAGAATAGAGGATATCCTGGTATTGAAAATTCTCATGTCATTCTGGTAAGTCTGTTTTGTAAAAGACATTTTTTTAAGCCTAAGTTGAATATAATTGCTAAGAACTTTTCAAATTGCTTCAGCAAAATTTGTATTCTAGTGACATTCAGAGTCATTGAGACCCTTTTGATAGGCTATGCGTTTCAAGTAGTGTAAAACTGGGATGTATTTTAGACCCTCAATTGATTGTGTGGTTTGTCTAAGCAAATTATGCTATGGATGAAGTCATTATTCTGTTTACATATCCATCATCATCTAGATATTGAGGTAATTAGAACATATTTTATCAAATAAGCTGCTTCCTAGTGCAAATAACAAAATACAAATTGCATATGGAACCACAAAAACAGCTAATTCTTTTACCTTTCTTAATAACTTTATATAGTCTCATTTTATCCACAAAAAGAATACTTAGTATATATTATCAGTCTTCAGACAACCAACATATTTAGTTTTGCTTCACAAATAAAGATCATGTCCCATTGAGTCTATTCAGACCTATTTTATTGAGAAAATTAACTCCCTAATATTTAAAACTTTTAAAACTCATTTTTATTTTATAAGTGTAGTGGCTTTCATGTGTGTATATGCATCCCCTGGATATAGAACCTGAAGAGATCAGGAAGTTTCAGATCCCTGGAACTAGAGTTACAGGCAATTGTAAGCTACCCCAGTGGTTACTGGGAATTGATTCCAGGTCCACTGAATGAGCAGTAAGTGCTATTAACTGCTGAGCCATTCACCTCATTATTCCATATTTAATCAGAGCTATGTTTGTGTCCTAGAATGTAAGGTCTGGATCTAGCCAGTCGTGGACTAGAAAACTGTTTCTTATTCCTGGTCTTATTCATTGAATCTGAAGTGACAACTGACATAACCTAGATCAGTTGTATCCTTCTTTGGGTGTTTATAAAAAAAAAACAATTTGAAATAATACTATTTATTCTCATTGATGTAGATGAGTCTGGAGAAGTTAGTTGCTATATGCATGATCACTCAAGGAAGGTTTACTGAAGAAAATAGAGCTAGGACCCTAAAAGGACATCCCTATCAAGTAGATTCAAGCCTCATTTTCATCTAAATTAGTATGAATGAGATTCTATTGCCTTATCAAATAAAAGTCCTGCCTACTGCAAAATTATATACAATGGTACACTGTAAGTTTCAAGCACAAAATCATGAAATTAAATTATCCAACTTTCAATAAAAAAAGATGCTCCTTCTATCACTGTTTTAGAAAATGTACATTCCCATTTATTTGTACTCACATCTACTAATTTCAGCCACTTGTGACACATGACAGACCACATTACCATGGAAATGAAAAATGCTAAGCTACAGAAGAATGGCAGAATATTGGAATTAGTTATTTCTTTCAGTTTTTTTTTTTTTGTGTGTGTGTGTGTGTATGAAGTCCTTAAAACACCAAATATGTAACAATAGACTCATCTGGAAACAGTTGATGAACAGCATTGCTAAGGAGACCCTGGTTGCCATATGCCTGAGACTTAAGATATCTGGGACACACACAGTATGAGCCTTTAGTGATTAAGAGTGTATTTTCTGATCTACTGTTTAAAGTTAATAAGGAGAAAGACAGAAGAGCAAGAAGCACAATGAAATGATTATGACATAGGGACAATCAGAAAACTGGACTTTCGTGGACATTTTAAAGTACTTCTAAACATCAAAATGTTTAGAAGTGCTTGTATATTCACTCCTTAAAGGCAAAGTTATGTTCATTATTAAGCATCATCATGAAAAGGTATCTTGGTATAAGTCATACTGCAGTGTGGCCCTTCAGTATAGCCAATTGGTTTATATTAGCCTGGAAAGGTGAATGTCAGACTAAGGGTAACAACAGACACAAGCAGAGAAACATCAGATAATGCAGGATTCAGAAGGCAGTGTTACATCTTAGATCTGTCTTCCACCCCATCTCAGCAATTTAATTAAGTAATGTTCACTCAATGGACTCCAGAAGTTATAAAACAGATAAAGCACAAGGTCAATAACTAGAGTCCTCTGGTTCCTCAATGCAACATCATCTTCTCCTGGTTCCTGCACCTACACAAGTAGGAATGAACAACAAAGATTTTCTCAAAGGCCATCAAACATAAGTTCATAATTCAATAATAAAAGGAGATGTAAACCTGAGAGCACGCAGACTGGTGTGTCAACAGATTCCCTCCTCGCAGAATAAACCTTTATCTTCCTCACACAAGAAAATATGGTACATTTGATGCACAGGGAGCTCAGTATGTTGTGTAAACCTTCTTCCTATTGTAGATAAGAAATTTGTTAGAGTTTTGTTAGCAGACTTACCAGAAGAAATCTTAAATTTTCATTGGAGAACCAAGGGGGCATGCACACTATTCAGAAATCCTGATTTCCATGCAATCTCAGAAAAGGTTCTTAGTTCCTTTGCTATTCAATATAAGTAGATGAACTATTATTTGTATGTCACCAATGCAGTCATTTTTGAAATTTCATAAATATATTTGGAAATTTTATGTGTTGAAAACCTCTCTTGGTGTGTCTTGGTCTTCCTTTGTGTGTCTTGGTCTCCCTCTCCCTCTCCCTCTCCCTCTCCCTCTCCCTCTTTCTTTCTCTCTCTCTCTCTCTCTCTCTCTCTCTCTCTCTCTCTCTCTGTCTCTCATACACACACACAACACTTCATGTAGCTAAGAGATAGACTAAAGACATCATTTCTTTTTTCTGCCTTCTTGGTTTATTCTTTTCATGTCTATTAATAACAGAATCTCTTCTTGGAATAGTGAGGAACTCATGAGCTTTTGCTGAAGAACATTTGTCTAGATTATGGCCTTTGTCAGAACAGTTGTATAACATAACAAGAAGACAGAGTGTGGCTTGAAGTTATGAGCTATGCCTTATGCCGCTGGAGAAGGTACAAGAATTACTGCAGAGTGCCAGGGATATTTGAGGCCTCTCTGGTACTTGAGCTCCCCTCTAGCTCTACAGTTGTGACTTCAAAGTATAGGAGATTGCTTATGTGAACACTAGACCACAACTCATGCCTTCCAGATGTCTAGTCCAGGTATTCTGTTGGACGTGGCCCTCATCCTCCAGTCTATAAAATAAGTTTGATTTAAAGCCAGTTAAAGATCTCTTAATCCAAGGACATTCGGGGATTGAATTTAGCTCAAACTGTGCCACAATTGACCTTCATAGCCATTTTTTTCCTTCCTAAGCCATGAAGACATTCTTTGTCTTGCTTGATATTACCTGGTAAGAAATGAAATATCATGGGATGCAACTTTACTTGCTCACTGGGTAGAAAGAGATCAGGCAATTCTAACACAAGCTGAAAGCCAGCTTCTAAATGAATTGCCAAATTCAGCCATATAAACTAATAAAGAATTCCATTCAAGTTTATACATACTGTTAATGATTTTATTAGTTTGCTTTTTTGCTTAAGGTATTTTATGCTTATAATCATAAGAATTCCAAATAGTAATGACAATTTCTAACTATGGGTTATATAAGCTGCACTATGATCATGCAGGCAATATACAACTTGCTAGTGTATTTTAAAACATAAGATATGTTTGAGATACTTTTTTATGCTTATAGAATTTTTATTTTTAAGATTTAAAAGCCTTTGTTGAAATCAGAAAGACAAACCTCTTGAAGTAGATAAAAAATTTTAAATCTGATTGTTTCATATATGAAAACAAAGGCAATTATTAGAGAAATAATCTTTACTTATCCATTGCCTTTACAGTGTCACCCTAATGCCTACAATGTGTCAAGCACTTTAGGTAGCTAGTTCTGAATTGTGCCCACCAAAGAGATTTTTTTTTACTGTGGGCCACCTGAAATCATTTTCACTAAAATCATCTGAACACCTGTAAAGGATGTTCCAAAGCAATGTGGAGGTGTATATGAGTCAAAGTGCATGAAGAGGTGTTAGGGCCTCCTGTAGGAGACCAAGTTTGTGACAAGTAGACCTAATCTGTATATTCAAAAAGCAAAAATTACAATATAAGCAATAAGCTATACCCCACCCAGGTATTGCTGTTGAGTAATGACTTCATCAAAACTCTGACATAGAAGACAATTCATACTAGTCCCTTTAAATAGAACAAAAGATGGATGACAGACCTAATAATTACCAGATCTTCATATAACGTGAATATATCCTCAATTTTCAGTTACATAAAAAGTAGTTTTTTAAACAATCTTTAAAACAACCCCCACTTGTGTGACTTCACTGAAACCTATTACCTGAATGAACAGGTGAAATCCATCAAAGAACTGGGTGACCACGTGACCAACTTGTGCAAGATGGGAGCCCCTGGATCTGGCATGGCATAGTATCTTTTTGACAAACACACCCTGGGACACAGTGATGAGAGCCAAGCTCACTTCCCCAAAGCCACAAGTGACTTTACTGGTCACTGAGGCAGTGCATGCATGTCAGGCTGCCTTTATCTTTTCTATAAGCCGCACCAAAACATCCGCTTAAGTTCTTCAATTTGTACCATTTCTTCAAATAAAGAATTTTGGTACCCAAAAAAAGAAAAGTTTTTACATGATGTTTATGAAATTATTTTAAAAAATGAACTTTTAATATTATGCCTGTAAAGTTTATTATGCTTTAATTGTGGATTCTCCTTTGCAAAAATGCTACACAGGAGAGTGGCCAGAACCAAACCCTCATAGCAACCATAGACTGTAGCAGGGATGCAGAGGTCATTGCAGTCACCAAACTGTGGTCTCTGAAGTCAATGCCCAAATATGTGGCACCACCTCCCATCTGTGCCAGATAAGTGGATGTCCTGCCACTCAGACCCCATAAGCTACCTAGGGCTCTGCACCAGGCTAAGGCTGGCACTAAAAGCCAAATGGCTCTTCATGTAGCAGAAACAGGGAGATAATGTCTTCTATGATTCATAGGGCATATATCTGACCTTCCATATATAATCACATCCATATCCCTGGACACAAGGGTTCCTTAAGCATGTAATTTTACTAGCTTATAATATGCATGAAAGTTCAATAAATAGGTGCTGGACTAGACGCTGAGTGCAAATTCACACAGGTGGTGTGACTAGACGCTGAGTGCAAATTCACACAGGTTCCTCCCAACATCTGAAAATTATTAAGTAGCTCAGATTATTATTATTATTATTATTATTATTATTATTATTATTATTTAGAAGATATGTGAATGCCTGCCTAGGGATTTTGATGCTTTTAATAGCCTCAGTAATTGTTTTATTCTCTCTGTCTAATTTTAAACATTTAAACATGCCTGTGTGGTATTTACCTATTTACTGTTTAATGCATGTAACAGTCATTATAGTCACGGCAAGACTTTAAAGGTCAAATACAAAAACTACTTTTTTGCTACTATTTTTTACATTAGCAAGTTGACTTAGCTACTTTTGCTATTGCTGTGATAAAATACTCCCAAAAAAGGCAATTTAAAGAATGAAGAGTTTGTTTTTCTTCCCTGTTCCGGGGTACAGCCATCATAGAGGTAAATTGCAGAGGCCTGAGCTTGAGGCAGCTGGTTGGTCACACAGCATCTGTGGTCAAGAAGCAGAGTGATGAGTGCTTCTGCTATGTTAATTGTTTTCTCTTAGGCAGACTGGGGTCCATGAAATGATCTTTCCCACATTAAGGTGGCCCTCCTACTTTAACTTGCCAAATCAAGAAAATCCCTCCCAGGTTTTCTCAGAGGCTAAGCTTCACTTAGACAAGTCCTAACAGGCATGCTCAAAGGCCGTTCTCTGCCAGTATCCAGCCTCGGCTCCGGATCAGGTCCTCAGACAAGGAAGAGGTGTTACTGCAAGGAAAACTTCTGACCACCAAGTGGATTGCACTCATGTGGCCCCAAATAGCTCAGGCCGCCGTTATTTACACTTAAACAGAGGTTTCTCTTACCATGGTTACATAAACAACTCTATTATTGGCTTCTATTTTTTACTTTAATACATCAAAATTTAAGGAATACATCATGATCATTATGAAAGCCTTCATTGTTCCCCTGTAAGCTTCCCACCCCCTACATTACCTTATTCTAGACACAGAGTTCAGCATTTTTGCAGACGTAACTAAATATTGAGCCAGACACATACTGCTCTAACAGCATTATGTCAACTGGTGGCTACTTGTGCTCACAAAGTTAAAAAGTAATAGATATAGGTACAATGCTTTATGGACAACAGTATTCAAACCCAAACAATTCTTTCATGTCTGCAAGGTATATTTTTATACAGTCCCCTTTTCCACAAGAGGGTCCCATGTTTCAATCTCTCTGTAAAAGGCAGATACTGATATAGTTCCATTTTCCCATCTCACCATCACTTCCACCAATATAAGCTCCTCCTATGTATAGAAAAAAATAAACCTCTTCTTTCCACATTTTGCATTGTATTTTTCCCTCTTGAAGTATATCAGATCATATCAATAATTACATGTTTGGTGTCCAGGGAACTTATTCTCAGCAGTTACTTCCATGTGTATTCCTAAGGCTTTCTTCTTAGTCTGTGTATGTCTGGCCCAGTCTTATTTCCCAAACTGTGAAACATGGTTAATTTTCCAAGGGTTGTTTTCTCATATGTACCTAACTATCTCCACTGAGTCAAAAAAGTTCCCACAACTGGAAGTTATAGTTAGCAATTCCAGATAAGAGATTTTAAAAAGCACTAACCCCCGATGAATCTCAAAGGGAAATATTTGAAAAAGAAAGAATTTCCAGGGGAAATTATAGCTGTTGTATATGTAACTAACAAAGTAAAACGAAAAAGAATCACCAATATAATAGAGAGAAAAGGGCCTGTAAGCCGATTCCGCTGCTGTCCTGTGGACTCAACAGTCCTTGCCAAGTGAGAGACCATCACCACAGGTGCTGTACCCCAAGCAAACTACATAGTTAAATAGTCAGATGCTGATCCAAGACTAGGCTACATGGCTCCTGACACTTCTCTCAGGTAGAGCCTAACAATTAAACTATCAATATAAATCATGTTATCAATCAGTTAAAGTAAATAAAACTTACCAGCTTGACTCTCTGCATAAAATTAAGAAATGAAATGAAGCTACTTTCAAAGTTTCTGCTCTTATTCTAATCAAATACAAGGATAAAGATTCTTTTCAGATATGCTCCATAGCTTGACAAATGTATTTTTGCATCATTAGCAGTAGCCCTTCTGCCACACTAAAGTAGTGTAGACAGTGCTATTGTCTTTTTGGAATATAATTATTATACTTAAAAGCTTTAGAAGCTGACAACTTGATGATATCAATGTCAAACCGTAGGAGAAAATATTTCACACTTCATGGTTTGGACTGAGTTTATTTCAATCATGAGTCTTAGAGTTTGTTTAGTGCGTATTTAAAAATGGCTTTTTTAACTCAGGAGCAGGAATATGGTACACTTCCAAAGGCTAAGAGAATGAATGCTACATGACTTCATGATTATCTTTGATACTAATAGTGAATGTCACATACATTTCATACCTATTTGCAGGAACTCATGGTTTTATTCAGGAACTTACATATAAAGCCTTCCCTGCGTGCAGATCTCAAAACTTCTCTTCAGAAGTATGGTGATTTCTATGAACCTGATGAACTTGTGAGTCCATGACAAAGCACATTGTCAAGATTAGAAGAATCTAGAAGAAGCTCATCACCAGAAAGAATGTTGTCTGGCCTGATGACAAGAAATTTTTATTATTATTATTTAAAAGTTTTTTTGTTTTTTACATACCACCCACAGTTCCCCTATCCTCCTCTTTTCCCACTAACCCCCCCAGCTTTCTCCTACACCATTCCCATTCACTCCTCAAAGAGAATAGAGCATCCCATGGGGAGTCAACAAAGTTTGGCATATCAAGATGTCACAGGACCAAGCCCCTCCACCTTGTATCAAGGCTGAGAAAGGTGTTCCTCTATAGGAAAATAGCTCCAAAAAGCTAGTTCATACACTAGGGATAAATCCTGGTCCCACTGCCAGAGGCCCCATTTACTGTCCAAGCCACACAACTGTGAGATACATTCATAGGACCTAGCTTGGTCCCATGCAGATTCCCCAGCTGTCACTCCAGGGTCAGTGAGGAGCTCCCAGTAGCTCAGAGATGACAGGAGTTTAGTGTCAGGCCTGAGGTGTTAAAAAGAACTCCTCAGGCTGGGAATGTGAATGCATACAATACAACTCAATCTGCCATGAGTTCAAGGAGTCGGAGTTTGAAACACAAGAACTACATTCTAAAAACAACCACACTTGGAAACTCCAATCTACTTTGGCATGGAATATAATATACATGGGTTTCTTATGTATCCAAAGAAAATATTGCACCACAGGAATCATGCTAACTAGTAAGATGTTGTCTTGTTCCCTGGCCTTCAGATGCTGAAATTGAATCAATCCTTAGGCCTGACAAATTGAAAATGACCTTCAGTATTTTTCCTGAGACCCTCAAAATACAATTTCAGGAGATGTGCATCGACCTTCATTTTTCCCCAGCATACTTCCAAAATTAAAATACCACTACACAACAGCACATGCTTTTAATCTTTATCTATTTATGGACCTAAAATACTTCTCAGGTAAACTGAACTGTGGACTTTGTCAGTGGTATGATTTTGTTCTTGTTAAAAGTTGATATTTTTACCAACACATTAGAGCCCACTCCTACCTGACCCAGTCTTCATATTAGGCTGAGGAAATTGGACTGGCCTGGACTGGATGCTAATTCACTAAGTAATCCACCTTGGGACCTCCTGCCCTTTCTGGGGAGAAGATGAGGAGAAGGGGAGAAGAAAGAGTGATCTTGAGTGGTCAGGAGGGGAAGGGAGTTTGAAAAAGGGGATACATGGATAAAAAAATGAGACTTTATTAAAAAAATAAATTAAAAAATTGGTATTTTTTCATGTGTTTATTCCTGTCTTTATTGTTCATCATTTTATAAACATTATGAATATTTTTCTTATATTCTCAGGAGATGCTTGAAAGAGGCTCCTCTAGGAATCTCATACCCTGCACCTATCTCCACCAGGCCGATGCTTTTTAAAGCTGTAGAGACCCATTCATCTCTCTGACACACATTTTTTCAGCTACTGAAAGAAGAAAAGCAATCAGCACAAAGTTTATTCCTAAATACTGTTACTTCATCAAATATAACTGATTTCTCATGGGAATTACCAGAACTTCCTGTTTGCAGAGTTTGGAAGAATTTGGACTCAGATGACCCTTGTCTTGTATTCTGTGTGTTCTCATTTTACCCATCCAAGTTGAGAATAATCAGAATAATCAGACAATAAGCAAGCATGCCTTTACAGACATATCCCAGTCTAAAGAAATATGCACTGTAGATGTATTCAAAAGCAACTAGCTATTTTCCATGTGTCAGAATGGTATTGTGTACATTTAGGCTTCCATAAGAAAGAAACTGTTTCTACAACCTTTGATTTGAAGGCTATTGTTTGCAGGTGGGTTTGGAGTATAATTTTTTTTAACTGCAGTAGTTCTTACTAAGGGCAGTTTTCCTGGTTTCCATAGCAATATTCAAAATGAGTGTAGGTGCAATCAAAGACAATGATTACATTAATAGGTGGTTTAGCATTTCTGTTGAGTTTGAAGGTTGCCCAACATTTTAAAATCATGTAGCTATTATTTTAGTCCTCCTTTGATAGAATCATTGAACATCAAATTTCTTTTGGATAAAATGACTAATGAAGCCCACTTAGCTTCAAATTTAAAACAATTTTCAAAGGTACTAAAAGATATTTTGGTCATATCTTGTTTCTATGAAGAACACATTAATGATACTTTCAGCAGCTACATAGGAAAGGCATTTTTATGCTCAATGGCATGAAATAATGAAAGAGATATGTGAGTATCTGAAAGAAATGTATTTTTGCCTTCAAAGAGTTTATGTTGTTTTTTGGTCAGGTGTGCATTCAGACTAAGCTTGTGAAAGTTAATTTTTTAATAGCAAACAAAGTCAGCATGTTTATGCCTCAAGGAAAACATAACTGAGTGATTCAAAAATCTCCTTGGGGAATTTCTTCACACTACATGGGACTGACCGACTTAGGAGGCAGGTGAGTGACTGCTGGCTCTGATGAATTCCTGTGAAAGCCTTTAGGAGCAAAAAGGATCCACAAGATGTCTTTTGGCATTTATTTAGTAAAAATACTATTTTTGCAACACTTTTTCTATAGTTCTTATATATTATATGAACAATATACCTTAGGAAAAAGTGTTGAAAATGACAAAAGTGAATTAATAAATAATCAAATAAATAAATTGACACAAAAAATCTAAAGTAGCTGACTGTTAATAGCAGATAGCAAAACGTTCTGGCTTAACTTTGGAATTTGAACCTCTAAACACAAGAAGTATAATTAAAGCATTCCTTTTTGAAAGCTGAATTAATCTTCTTCAACACACTATTATTCAGTACATTTATCCATTCTTTTCTATTTTGTCTTCATTTAATAATACATGAAATTTTAAAATAAGGCTATCAAATTTTTTGCCTTTGATGCATTACAGTTTTCAGGGTATTTGTAGTGGTACAGTTGAGGTTACAGACTTTAAATAATCTTATAGCATTCTGTGGCTCTATGTGGACCTTGCAAATAGACGCATGCTATGGACTGGTTGGATGCAGGAGCTATCAATGTGTGTTGCATGTTCCTGGCATAGCTGTTGTTTGAGAAGTGAAAATCTTTAATGTGTTAGAGAGGGTGCTAATTTGTGGTCAGACTGGAGGAAAGTACTAGGGATAGGCTACTGGAGCTGAGTACTGGAAAAAGGAGAATCGTGGAAAAGAAAGAAGCGGAAATTTTGTGTAAAAACTCCTGTCAGTCTTTCAACAAATAGTGAATCCTGTATGTAAAACAACACTGTACAATGATCAGCAGAGAACAGCCCTGCAGGAGTTTGGGCTGAAACCAGAATTTGGGGTCACACCACATTGGGAAACATCGAAATTTTGATTAACCAAAAGTAGAATGGTTTTAGATTTGAAGCAGCTCAAACACCCTGGACATTCTATTGTTTAAAAGTTGTGTCTTATGACAGAGCCAATTCTTTAGTAGAAATCGGTATATTTTTTTCTTCAAAGAACCAGATAATAATTAAAAACTTTCTGGTTTGCTTTCTATTTTGCAAATGCTGAACTCTAAAATTATAAAATAAATGCAGTTCTTGATCATGTATAATGTAATGAGCATGTGTGTAGTCTAATAAAGCTTTATTTATAACATTTGATGAACATTAGAAATTATACCTATCCAATAGGCTGTCTTTTGACTCTGCTAGTTTTTTTTTTCTTTTTAATTTTATAAAATCCTTACTGTCAATTTCTAGTTTTATTTCCTGAGTTGTTGTTGAACACCTGTTCACATTTCCTTGTGTATATGTCTACCTAAGTGTTTTTTTCCACAGCAATTACAGTGTCGGGGCTTACAATAAAGTTATTATCCAGTTTTATTTTTGTGTAGGATGAGAGCATCTATTCTACATGTGGAAATGTTTCCACTACTACTGGTTAAAGAGACTCTTTTCTTTACCATGCTTTTGGCATCTTGTAGTAAGAAGTGTCTGGTCTAGCCTACCCCAAGATCCAGGCCAGCAGTCCCAAATAATCACACAAAGTCTTATATTAATTACATGATCATTGGCCTATGGCTCAGACATATTACTTGCTAACTCTTACTCTTAAACTAAACCATGATTAGCCACATGGCTTAGTACCTTTCCTCAAAGTAGCATTTTCATTCTGCTTCCTTTGTGTCTCCCTGTCATTTGTTTCTCTACTCTTCCACTTTCCAGAATGTTCCTAATCTGATTGCCCCACCTCTACTTCCTATCTAGCTACTTGACCAATCAGCATTTTATTAAACCAATATTTACAATGACAAATACTGACACTGTACATAAACAATTCCACAGCCCATATTTTTCAGTAAGATTCATTTGTTGATCCATGCTTTGGGTGATGGGCAGGATTCCTGTTAGCTATGTCTTTTTTATCAAACAATGAAAATCCTATTCATTTCCAGTTTTTACTCATTTTCCAGGAAACTTGGTCAAACAGGTCTCAGCTCCAGCCGAGCCACACTTACAAATGAAGAGGTCAGTGTTGTTCTTGTTTGGATTCAGTGAGACAAAGTAGGTTAACTGAAGACAAGTGCACCCCATGGGTTCAGTTATGAGAGAGGAGTTCAGTGGATCCTAGTCATTCTGTACACTCTTATCCTAGAGGTACAACAAAGGTTCACCATGCCACAGTCCTAGGCTGAGAACTCTGGAGTCAGACAGTCAAGGCTCTGAGAATATAAATGTTTATTATGTAAAAATGAGCTAGTCACAACATCTACTTGCTTTTCTCATCTAGCAAATAGAAACAATATGAGTATTTACATTATAACATTATAGAAAATAACTTAAAATCACAAAAGGATATACTTTTAGGATGTAGTAAACATCAACCTTTCAATAAACATTCTTCCTTGTAGACGATAAAGATAGAACCTTGCAGACACTCATAGCAATACTACTTGGATAATAGGATGCATGTTATGTATATATTGCTACCCAGATTACTTTTTGCCTTTATGTTAATTCAAGTTTCTGACTACAAATGTATTACTCTCTAGGGTGAAACTGCCCAAACCAGCAAGATGTCTCAGAGGCAAAGGCTTGCTGCCAAGCCTGATGACCAGTCCTGTGACTGACATGGTGGAAAGAGAGAATTCACTCCCAATGGTTGCCCTCTGACCTTCATACATGCTCCATGGCATGTACACACACACACACACACACACACAAATAAATGTAACAAATTTTAAGTGAAAGTACTTTTAATGCATCTTATAAAGTTGTGTGAGGTTTAAGTCTAATAACTGATCTGATGCTGAAAATATTACACAGTTTTATTATTCAATAATAAGTATTAGTCCTTATAATGAAAGAGCGCTTACCCTCAAGGTCCTCATAATCTAGAGAAAGAGAGAACAAATAATTAAACTATGCAGTGGGGTAGGCATCACTACAATATTTAATGAAAACAAGAGATACTTCTGTGTACTTTAGGGAAATCATCAATTAATTTACAAGAATAGGCAAACATACTTATTCCAGTGTACTACATTTACATGATTAGCTGAGTGGAATAATAAATATTGACAAAGAACTGGAACCCCACTAGAGAAAATAAGCATCTTCTTAATAGGGTGTGTTGATTATAAATGACTCATAGGCACTCATTTACCCCAGGTCTTCTAAAAAATTCTCAGCTGTGAAAATAACAGTGAAGTTGGAACTTACATTATTAAAAGAAAAAAATATGACTAATTAGAAATGAAAACCACAGCATGTCCCTCCCTGAGACTACTCTGTTGTCACAGTTTGCTTCATACCTTTTCTACAAGCACCTGGTGCTTCTCTGTGTATTTTTACTCTGGAGAACTCAGTTGCATTTAAATGGGTTGCCTGCACCCAAGAGTTCTGTGAAGATGCCTCCCACACATCGAGCCTGTCTGCCTACCTTGCTCCTTTTGTTCTTTCCATCACTTCCTATGGTAATACTGAGAAATCACAGATGAGATTTCTACTTTGCATTAGTATTGTTGAGAAAATTGGCTTTAAATCAGGAGGTTTAAACCAAAGTCATCATAACCTGAGGTTACCAAGTTTCTGTCAGTATCTTGCTCTAGCCCTTGATTGTCACTGTATAAAGTCAAAAATCACTACTTTTACTTGTGTGGACAGCTGACAATTCTAATTAATGGAACACTGAGCTCCTGAGAACACACACACACACACACACACACATACACACATCCCACAAGAAACAAGTAAATATAAAAGCAACCAAAAATATTCTTCATTTTTCTATCTTTAACTTTTTTCTGTAAATGTCTTGCTTTTTATAATTCAGATTTTTTTCACAGTGTATTTCCGTTGTCCTTTATTCTTAAAGATGAACTTAACAGTTTAAAGTTACTGTTCATGTGTATGATAACACATAGTTTTCTACATAAGATAGCAATTCAGTTTAAAGGTTTTATATGCTGGAAATGTTCAGAATTAAAGAATGGTTCCTATTGGAGGTAAAGAAAGAGACCTCAGAAAAGAACATACTTCCTTTGTGAAAAAACAACATTCGTCAGTTTGGGGCCCTTCATGGAACCAGGTTTTGAGAACACAGTTTCTCTTTTGCAACAATAAATACAAAAGCAGTTGCATAGTGATGATATCACTTTGTTAGGCTCTTGGTTTCACTCTTGGTTTCAATGTCAGGGTGTGTATATATGGTAAGGCATCCTCTAATACCTGCATTTCAACATAGTCTAAGTATAAACACAGGAGAATTTTGATCTTGCTGAACTGAACTGATTTATATTATTAGATTGAAAGAATAGTCCAGGTGACTGCAAAATAAATATTGTGCTTGCCTTTGAGCTTTATTGCTGAATATTCTAGAAGGATATTTTCTATGGGAAACTTAGTTCTCACTAAAGGATGAGAAAATGATAAATGCAGAAACAGGTAATTATCATACTAAAACAATATACTTGAAAAAATGATTATCATAAAGTATTATATTGGAAAAGTGTAGAACTTCAGAATAAAAATAGATATTTTATCAAGCAGAGCAGATTCTTTAAAACACTTTAAACAGTCATACTCTTATATAGAGAGACAATGCTGAATACGTGTACCATTTAATGACTTACATGCATTCTGAAATGCATCAAAAAGCAATTTTATTGTGTAAATATTATAGATTATATTTATACAAACTCAGACAATACAGGTCAACCACTATGTGGTTTTTGATATGATAAAAACATGAGTTACATGAAACTGCTGCCAGCATCATGGAGCATGTTGGTTTACAGTAGACATTTTTTAGAAGTAGAATGAATAAATATTCTCTGAAATAAGGACTCATAGTTTACATAGAGTAAATATGTAAGCTAGTGTCATCATCTATTATCATTATAAATATTATAATGTACATATAAATAATTGTATATTCTATGCTTTCACTTGACTGATAGCTTAGTATATCTGTTAAGATCAGCCTTGTCATAAAACTCATATCAATAATTAGCAATAATCATTGTGTAATAATTAGTAATAGTAACAAATATTAGAATAATAATTGTACCATTATGGTGTCTATGGTGTAACAAAGCAATCACACTTTTCAGTTTTATCATAATCCTTTGGAACAGCTATTGCATATGTGGTCCACTCTTAACTGAAACATCAAGAGTGAATAGCTACATTGTTAATAAATTATAATCCTCTACTGCCCAATTGTAATTCTAAGCATGCACAAAAAAATAACAACTTCAATGGAATTAATCTAAAAACAAATTCAGTCATAACTCATCATTTCTTCCTGGCTATGGAGGCATCGTGTTTTCACTTGTACAATATTCCCTTCTTGAGACTCATCACTCAAGATGGTGGATAAAAACATACAGTCCACATATTCTTTGAATAATTTAAATATTTCAAGCAACTTTAGTTCTAAGATTAAGAAAATTCATTTCAACATATCCTATGGTATTGTTGATTTTAAAAAATTGTGGTCAAGAAAAATAAGCCTTGAAATTCTTTTCTATATGATGCCAGGTATAGTGGTGCACATTTTTAATCACAGCACTCAAGAGGTAAAGACAAGAAGATCTCTGTGAGTTCAAGGTCAGCCTGCTGTATATGAAAGGCCATTATGGGAGAAGCCCCACCTCACCCCCACATCGCTGTGCCTGAATTATAGACTTACTGAACTGTGTTGCACCCTGCTCCCACGTCCTATACCAGGAGATTAGCCCGCCGTGCTGGAAGTAACCAGCTAACCAGCGCCTAGCCTGCCACACTAGTAAAGATTGATAACTAAGATAACTCGGAATTGATTTACCCACCCGGATTCCAAGAGAATTACAAAGACTTCTGGCCTGACCAGATGGCTGCACCTTGGGTGACCCTGCTCCCCTCACCCTGGTAGAAGGACCCCATAAAAGGCCTGAGAGCCTTGGAATCGGGGTCGCCAGCCTCTTCTCGTGCTGTGTGACCCGCGAGCTGGTGTTAATACAACTTCTTTTTGTTTCCCGATATCGGAGTGAAGCTCTCTGTTTTTGGACGCCGACCCTAACATATACAGTGAGTTCTAGGACAGCAAGAGCTATATAGTGAGACCCTGTCTCAAGGAAACAAAACAACAAAACAAACAAATTTATTTCTTCTGGTATATATATATATTGCTGCTCCGGTTAGTTTGATTTCTTCTATGTAATGAGTGCTGCATTTCTCCTTAAGAATAACCTTCACCCTCTTCAAGCTTTTCTAAAGTCCTGAGTGGACATTAATCTTTGCATTAGTTACTTTATCCCAAATTTTTAAAGTTAAATTAAAAGTAAACACTATGTTACTGCAGTCTCCTTGCTCTGGAATGCCTTGACCAATTCTAAATTATATTTTTCCCACATTATAGATCAGAGATGAAGTACAGAATCAGAAAGGCAGGATCCATTCTTCCAGCAGCTACTATGCAACCTTACACACCTATCACTCACCAAAGGAGAAAGAGTATGGCCATTCTCCTAGAGTTTGTGGGTTATATATAAGACCATTATTTCACTGGTAAGTGGCTTCATCTGAAGAGATAAGAAAGATCTAGATTAGTAAATTTTGTGACCTATTGTCAGATCCTAAGTTGAAAGGCTAGGCTCCAAGTTCACTCATGCTTGGACAAGTGTCCTACACCATTCAAGGCTGCCTGTTGGCTTTTAGAGTAGCACCACCAGCAAACTGCACATTACACTAAGGATTAAGTGAGATGTCCTAGTAAAGTTTTTAGCTCTGTTCCTGCTACTAAAGAGCCTTTATAGTAATTCTTGATTTATTGTTGGGAGCCAAAGTCTAACTTGGCCATATTTTATAAGTTAGCTCATACAGCTAGCCATTTACCAGGAGTGCATACCCTAGATAGCCAAATACCAGAAAACTACACACCCTTATTGTTAAGCTAAACCAGGACTCCAGGCTTTCTCCTTGACCTTCTGAGATCAGCAAGGTGACATTCCCCAGGCCCTCAATTGATAATAGATTTCCATATCAATTCTACCCTGTCTGTTACTTCCCCTCACAGGCTTGCCACATTCTTTTGAATATCCCAACCCCTTTCTTCCCAGCTACCTGCACGGCAGAGATTCTGTATAAATATTGGCTGTAATAATAAAGCTTAGGAGGACTTGAACAGAGAGATTTGTCTTGTCCTTCCATTCTTTGTGTTCCTGCCTTCCATTTGTTTCCTTCCCAGGTTCAGGTCCACGCTGAAGACCCTGTTGGCCTGGGCAATTTATTATTGATATTTATGTACATTCTAAAGATTGAGTCATCAAAAGAATCCCCAAAGCTATCTTTCAAAACTAGTATAACTATACCGTGTTATGTAGTTACCTGTAAATTTTATAATTTGTGCTGACTGGTACACTATGTACCAGAACAACTAGCTGCTGTGAAATCAGGTGTCAGACCCCTCTAGAGACTCACAAATGGTCAATATATCTTGTGATGGTATTAATATGCTTGTTTCTTTTTTCATTCTTATTATTTGACGAGTTATAGCCAAGTTTTCTCCAGGTTGCCAGTGGTATTACCAGGAATAAATGCAGAGGCAGATACTGAATCTATGATATTTATGGAGCCACACAAAATAAACATGAGTAAATTTCCTTTATGTATTTACTAGATTCTCAGTTTGTATATTCTTGATTTTTAAAATGGATTTATTTTAAATAAAATGTGATATATGTGATGAATTTATTTTTTCTTAATAAGAATGTTTAAAGTGTACACACATTTAATTTCAGAAGGATAAATTACCTGAGCAAAAATCCATTAGTATTTTAGTTCTTTTTGAGAAAACAGGTTCTAAATCCAAAAAGCCTTTTTAAAACAGAAGGTCATCACTAGAATACTTGGCTCAGTGCTTAACCTAAAATATTCAACCTGTTTTTTGAGACTGAAGCTAGAGCCTAGTTGGTAGGCTGAGTTTATACTGAACTCACAGAGCCCTTAGGTGATGTGAGTCTGGTCTGGTTCAAGGAGAGCAATTATCCCACCCAATAAGTACCAAGGAATCAGAGATGGGGCACAATGCTGTGAAGTTTGAAAAAAGGATGCAAAGGAGTTATATGTCTTGACGTAAGGTCACAAGCTTTTAATGACATGGCTGGAATACCAAATGGAATACTTCTACTCTCTTCTTCTTTCTCATTCCTCCATGATTTCTTTCCAAGAAAGAGCAAAGGGGGCAGATTAATCATATTTCCATGGACACTATGACTTGTTTCTACCTTTCTTACTCTCTCATTTTCAAGTATGTAAGTTTGCTGGAATCCAAAGCTAGCTCAAGCTACTTTTGAGAATGACTCTCGGCACGGTGGCGCATGCCTGTAGTCCCAGCTACCGTGGAGGCTGAGACAGTAGGATCGCTTGAGTCCAGGAGTTCTGGGCTGTAGTGCGCTATGCCGATCGGGTGTTCGCACTAAATTCGGCATCAATATGGTGACCTCCCGGGAGAATGACTCTCCATTTGGACAGTTATTTACCGATGCTTAAGTATGCATGCTAGGGGCTGGTTGGTCAATTCTGTTTCAAACCAACTTTTCTTTTTTTTTTCTTTTTC
>PVIH01002799.1:112543-177595 GCA_004025045.1 Sigmodon hispidus
CTGAATTTTTTTTTCCATCCCTGTATATCCTTATTCAAGGTCCCTTCCCCCTCCCACCACATCTGGTCATTTTTCTTCTCTGCAACTCCCCATCCCCTCCCTGGGCAGGGAGCAGACAGTCCTATGGTCCCACTGACCCAATAATGCTTGGATCAGTCTCCACTCCTGGCCAAATCCAGTTTTGTCCCCCCTCCCTCAAAAGGAGTCTGGGAGCTTCATCCAAGGTCATCACCAATTTGCCCTTGTGTAGGATGGTTGGTCCCAGCATGCTGGAATAAAAAAACACTTTTGCTGATTGCATATGTGAAAAAAAAAAAACAAAAAAAACCAGTGAGTCTGGTGTTCCTATAGTTGGAGTGGGGTTCGAAGGGTCAGTCCAGGGTGTTTCTGATCCCAAGCTGTTCAGTGGTTGTGGTTTGCCGCTTGGGCATGTTTGGCTTTTTTTCTTGTTTGTTTGTTTAAAGACCACTAATGAGTGAGTACATCCCCTGCTTATCTCTCTGAGTTTGTGATACCTCGCTCAGGAGGATATTCTCCAAATCCATCCATTTGCCTGCGAATTTTAGGATATCATTTTTTCTTACTGCTGAGTAGTATTCCATTGTGTAGATGTACGACAGTTTGTTAATCCATTCTTCAGTTGAGGGACATCTAGCTTGTTTCCAGGTTCTTGCTATTACAAATAATGTTGCTATGAACATAGATGAGCTAATACCTTTGGAGTGTGAATTTGCCTCTTTAGGGTATATACCCAGAAGTGGTATTGCTGGGTCCTTGGGGAGATTGATTCTCAATTTTCTGAGAAACCTCCATATTGCATTTCAAAGTGGCTGAACAAGCTTACACTCCCACCAACAATGGAGGAGTGTTCCCCTTGCTCCACATCCTCTCCAACATAGGCTGTCATCTGTGCCTTTTATCTTAGCCAATCTAACAGGTGTTAGGTGGTATCTCAAAGTTGTTTTGATTTGCATTTCTCTGATGGCTAAAGATGAAGAGCACTTTTTCAGGTGCCTTTTAGCCATTCGTAGTTCCTCTGCTGAGAATTCCCTTTTTAGATCTGTACCCCATTTTTTGATAAGGTTATTCAAGGTTTTGGGCTCTAGATTCTTGAGCTCTTTATATACCTTAGATCAAATCAACTTTTCAATGTGACATGTGGCCTTTTTTTTTTTTTTTTTAAACTGTTGACAGAGTGGGATAATTTATTTTAGTGAATATTATTCTTTTTAAAACAATTTATTTTTATTTATGTGCATTTGTGTTTTGCTTACATGAATGTCTGTGTGAAGGAACTACATCTGATGAATTGAAATTATAGTCAGCTGTGAGCTGCCATGTGGTTGCTGGAAATGGAACCTGGGTTCTCTGGAAGAACAGCCAGTCATCTTAACCTCTGAGCCATCTCTGTAGCCACATGAATATTTTTCTTAACAGGACTATAAAAATCAGTTTGGGATTTTTTCTTCTCTGTCTAGCTCCTGAAAATTCTAGAGAAATTTAGAGGATAGTAGTTGGGAAAATGCCATAGGACATATTGGGGCTGTGTAATCTTTCCCTCAGAACAGTCCACTCAAAAGCAGCAAATACTTCACTAATGTTGTTATTTTGTGGCTGTGATCTGTGGGCTTATTTTGTTTGCATCTGTGAAGTTTGCCAAACGCTTTTGCTTTTTCTCTGTGGTTTTCTTCTAGGTTATAGACGTATCAATAAGTCATGAAAAATGTTTTCAGTACATGAATTCCATCTCCCATGTTTTGCGCAGAGTGTCTCCGAGACAGAAGTAGCCATTAAGCCTGCACTTCAGTATCATGGTTAGGGGTTACAGATACACAGGCCTGTCATATCTGCTCCACCAACCTCTGTGAAATCTTCAGCAGGTTGCTTGGCTGTCCAGAAACAATAAACTCTAAATTGTATTTGCAAATGGCATTTGTTCATTGTCACTATGCAGATTTAAAAGAAAAACAACTATTGATCATTTATATTATTGAATGGCTAGTAAAAGTAGAAAATTGTTTCCTTGGGGGATAAAACCAAATAAAAGAAATTGAGCAGAAAGAAGGGAAATCTTGACAAGAGAGATTATAGTTTTATTTTTTCAAAAGACACAGACAGACATAGGATTAGAAAAGGATGTAATTGGCTATGACCCTTAAAAAAAAAACAATTTTTTAAAAAAACAATCATTAGACAAGGAAAAACCAGTGGTCAAAATGTGGGCTGAGTTCAGAAACAAGTCAGAGATTTCTTGTCAAAACTGTACTGTCTGGACAAGCACAGGCAAGATTGCTTAATTCTGAAATTTTCCTAAGGTCTAGAGTCATGGTTTACCTCTGGAGACTGGGAATTCCCTGAGGCTGGGAAGCAGCAACAGAGAACTTGTCTAGCTCTCTGGAAGAGGCTCAAAAGAGGATACTGCAGAACACTGGTGTCTGTCATTAGCAGCATGTAGTAGTTTGACAGCAGATGTTACCCATCCCCAGGCCAAGAATATAATCTCCAGCAGCTCTGTAAGCAACCCTGATCCCCAAAGTCCTCTATCACCGTATCTCAAGCTCAGATTTTATAGCTGACATTTTTCAGCATCATGATGACTGATATATTTGTTTCTATGAGAAAAGAGTAAATAAGATGGCTCATCTATCACTTTGCATTTCAATTTTAAATTGCTTGAGCAAAAAAAAAAAATATATTCAGAAGTTCAAATTATGTCTGATTTAAACTCCTGGAGCTTTGTGCATTTCCAAGTAGATTCTAAAATCAACCAAAAGCCTCCAAACAAAAAAAAAAAAAAATTAAAAAAAGCTGGACCTGTATAAATATTTCACCTTGGGATATTATGGCAAGGGCTTGTTCCTACATGTTAACTTGACAATTCTAATTCTGCCCAGGAACCTGGCCTCTGTGGGAAGACTTGGACATATTGATATTCTAGAAACTTCCATTAGATACTGAAACTTTCCCATACTTAAGTTCTTTATTGCAATGTGCTTTAGCCTCATTTCTTTCCCCTCCTTTAAATAATGCATTCTATTTGAGATGTTTTTTCTGGCTGGCAGTGTGTGTTGAATTACAATAACTGGAAGCCAGAACTGTGTAAATCAGATATATGCATAGCTTCTTCTGTGCTGTGGGTACCTTAAAGACAAAATAGAGAAAGCATCATTTGAGTTTAGAAAATTCCCCAGGAAAACATGAGTTTTCTAGAAAAGAGTGGTTAAAGGAGATCCAGCTATTTACTGTGAAAATCAGAAGCAACTTTTATATTGTTTTTTTAAAGGGGGAATTAGTAAGCATTCATTACTCTTTTCTGAGTAACTGATTTATATGCATTTGTTCAAGCTACGAAAAGTAATTTAAAATAAGGAATACATGGATATGCAGACATTGGGTAAGGAGTTCCAGAAGCATGTGTAACATGGTTGGGGTTAGTAGGGCTATGAAAGTCCCAACACATGTGATTGCATATTTTATACTCATTTTTTAAGTACATACTTTTAAGAAGCTGTTGTGGTTGAGAAAATTAAAGATTATCTTCACTGGAATAATACCAAACCTTTGATAAGATCAGGCTAAGTTTACTGAGTTCATTGATTAGTAAAAAGCATGCCACGTTGACCAAGCTTCAATCAAGTCTCCAATTTAAAAAAAAAAAAAAAAAAAAAGCAGAGTTGGCATGAATTGATATTTAGAAGTTTGAGATGAGGGTCTACAAGGAACTGAGAGGCACCTAACACCTGAAGGGGACTGAGTAACAACTTAGAATTGGTAGAAAAAGAAAGGAGAGGACAGCTTTGGTGAGAGATTCAGCATTCTTTGAAGTTAACTGCCAGTGTTGTCTGGTGCAGAGTTTAACTCTCCCTGGAATTTAGAATAATCAATCAGGTTATAGACTTTGGCAAGGATCTCTGGGATTAGCCAAGCCATGCTAGCAAAAACCAAGGGCAAGTAAAGTCATACAATACGTGCTGAGGTGTAACAGCAAAAACTCTTGGGTACTTGCTCTACCAGAAAATACAATGGAAAAAAAAAAATTATGCATTTACAAAGAACACTCCCATCATTTTAATCTACATTAGAATACGAGCAAAATGAGTAGTTTAAATTCTTGGCCAGCTACTGTTTCTTTGTTTATAGTTCAAATTTAGAAACATTTCTTTGTTTTGTCATTCAAAATGGTTTTTTTGAATTTTTCAAAGTACCTGGGCTTACTCTTTGTATGTTGGCAAAGTCTGCCCTCAGGAATTTTGATGCCTAATTGGTGACACTAATTTCAAAATTTATGGATTTTTGCATGAGCTAACAAGAGATTCCTAAGAAAGGTTTACTATGCAGTAAAAAAATAAAAATAAAAATCAGTATTTGTTCACCAGAGTAACCTAGACAGTGCTATAAGGTTGTAAGTCACAGTGCATGAACAAGAATATGGATAGGTGGAAAGGTGAGTGAGTCTACGGTGTGCTTACAACCTGATCCAAAGTGGTTCCATTTGTTTCTTAGGAATTACGTGTTTGAAGGGAACTGAGGTCATTGTGCTCACTTGTTCTCATGACTAAGCAGGAACAAGCCGTAACTGCATCCCCTCCCTGGGCTCTCACCCTGCTCTGTATTCTGCAAGTGGTTTCAACATTCATCAGTTGTACAAGTCATAAAACATCTGCAGCAAAGAGAATGTGTTGGGTACTATAGAGCAACCATACGATAGGAAGTGGTTTTAACTGGTGAGCATGGGAGCTTGCCCAAGGGCACCCACATTGCCTTGTGAGAGGAAGGTTCAAGTCTAAGAGAGCTATAAAACTTGATATGGCTTGCCTGCAACCAGATTCCTTATGTTAGCTAAAATAAAGAAATACTATTAATTAGGGCTTTCCACTTTGGAAACTAGTTCTCTTTGACAACTGCAAAGCCCACATCAAAAAAGAGAAGGCTACTGTGTACCTTACAAATCTATCAGGATATTGACTACTAGCAACCCTTCCTTCTAAGAAATGTCACTCGAGCCTAGAAACCTAGTTCAATAGAAACTCCTTGGAATCTGAGAAAGGAACCTAGCTAAGACTTCTAGCAATAGGGATACCGGGCCTGAACTGGCCATCTCCTGTATTGAGCTAGACTTCCAATAGAGTGCTTGAGATACCAACCCAGCCACAAAACCTTTGACCTACATACATATTGTCCTGCCTCCAAGATGTGCTGGGATGAAGGTGGTACAGAAGCTGTGAGAGTGGCCAACTAATGACTGGTTCAGCTGGAGACCTATGGGAAGCCCACTCATTATACTGCCTAGAGGACCAGGATGCAGAGGCTGGATAGCCCAGAGACGTAGGATGAGACAAACACGAATAGAGGACAATAAAATGATTCCTAATGATAACGGTATTCTGCTTATACTCATAGCTTGGTGCTTAGCCCAATTATCCAAGGAGTGGTTTTATCCAGCAGCTGAAGGAAACAGATGCAGAGATCCACAGCCAAACAGTAGGCAGAGCACAGGGAATCCTGCTGAAGAGAGAAAGGAAGAATTGTGGAAGTTGGTGGGGGCCGAGGACAACACAAGAAAACCCACAGCTAGCCTTGGATCATAGGTGCTCACAGAGACAGAACCATCAACTGAAGAGCCTGCCTGGGACTGATCTGGGCCCTCTGAATATACGTTACAGTTGTGTAGCTTGATCTTCTTGTGGGACTCCTAACAGAAGGAGCAAAGGCTGTCTTTGACTCTTTTGCTGACTTTTAAGACCTTTTTCTTCATAGCGAGTTGCCTTGTCCAGTCTTAATAGAAGAAAAGGTGCCTAGTCTTATTGTAACTTGAAATGCTATGTTTGGTTGATAGCCATGGAAAACCTGCCTTTTCTGGAGAGAAACTGAGGTGGAGTTGAATGAAAGGGCAGAAGAAAAACAGGGGGAGGGACTTGGAGGGAGGAGAAACTGTGTTTGGGGTATAAAATAAATAATAATAATAATCATTTCACCCATATTCAGCACCAGCACAAGGAAATCTAAACCTTTAAGGTAAGCAAAGATGTCAATTTACCTTTAAAATATCTCTAACATGGGTCAAAATGCAGCAGAAATAGAGGCTATATAAAGTACAAACATATCTCACCCTGTACACAACAAGCACATTTTCCTCCTTAGAGATATTCTAAATGTCAGTGTCTTTTATGCTAGATAATTAACATATTTTATGCTTCATGCAAGCAGATAACTGTACACACTGCTATAGTCAAAGGGAACAGAGTTAGGCTTCACAATTTCAAGAAAAAAAACTATCAAAGAATTTGTATAGATACTTCAAAAACATCCTACAAATGTTGTCCAGTTTTAATGACATCAATTTAGTACTCCTACTATTCTTCTTAACTTCTTATATTTAAGATATATTTAAGATTATTTCAAATCAACAATATGAAGACATTTCTTATTTGATAATTTTTCATTGTCTTAGCTGAGTAGCTTTCCTATAAGGAAAGATATATCATAATTTATTTAACCAACTACTTACTGGTAGGCAATTGAATTACTTCTAAACCTTTACTCTTGGGTCAACAAGATGTCTCAGCAGGTAGATACTTACTGAGAAGACTGATGACTTGAATTTGAGCTTTAGAACCCACATGGTGGGAGGAGAGAATTGACTCCTGGAAGTTTACCTGTGGTCTCTACACACATACCATGGCACATGTGCCTACTCATGTACAGATATACATACATATACATACACACATACAAGCACAAAATAAAATGTAATGAAACTTAAACTTTTGTTCATAAAATATTATTTTTAAGTATAAGTTTTGATACTAGATAAATTAAAACTGAAATATTGAATCAAAGAGTCTGTAGTTTTTTTTTCTTCATAAAGCATACTCTGATTTACATTCCCAAGAGTTGTAGCAGAAGGAACTACACTTCAATGAAAAGATGTTTTTATTGCATCTCAGTTCAAAGGATCTGAAATTTCAGCCTTTATTCTCTTCCATAATGACAATGGAATAAAACATGAGATGACAAATCACCTTCATGTATCTTCCTGTCATAAGCAGGACCCAGATTTAGACTGTGTGAGGCAATCATTTAAAGACAGAAAAGATGAGCTGGCTATAAGCCTTGGCCTCGTATTTGCCAGTGAAATGTATCACGAACCTCCATGCACTGTCCATCTGATCTGTCCAGCTTGCAATGTCCAGGAGTAGGAGCAACACAAAAGATTTTATCTGTAGCAGATGAACTCAGTAAGCAAGCATGCATTGAGCTATGCATTTCAAAGATGCTCATTGTGTTCCTGCTATGTAGCTATTGATGCATACCTTCAGGTATTTTACGTGAGGCTATAATGTGTGGAAACCAGAGTCAGTTCAAATTCCAGCCCTGCTTGGCGATGAAAGAAGTAAAACCCTGAGGTTAGAAGAAGGGTCACTGAAGTTCACAGAAACTCAGTGATCCTGACAGATGGAGACTGCTTGCTTTGTCCTTGAAATCTTACATCACAGTCATTCAGAATGTAGGCCTTTACTTAATTGCTGCTTTCATACATCTCTATGCTTGAGTTTCTTCTCCAGTAAAATGTAGTTAATGGAAGCAACTCCCAAGTCATGATCAAGGTCAAACAGCACCACTTAGAATCATGCCCTGCACATACACTATCCATGAACTTTTTAAAAAATGAAACTTCCGTATTAAACCAGTAGTATAATATAATTACATTTAACATGACACTATATAATTTTATATTTTAATAATAATTTTAAAATAATATTAAAACACTACTATCAATATTATTTTGTGTTATACTTAACTAAGTTTTAGTACTATTAACTATTCTGTGATATATATGAATTTAGTCCAAAACCATTTTAAGACAGTGTTTGTCATCTCATCTTCTATAAATCAGAAGACTGGGTGCAGTTTATTTCCGGTGACTGTACCCAAGCTCCTGACAAGTGCTGAACTGGAGCAGCATCAAATCACTGTTGCTCTGTTTCTACAAAATTTGCAAATTCTTAGGTTTGAACTCACAAGGAAGGAAGCATCTGAGAAGTGAACATCCAGATGGGGTCACTGACTGCAATAGATCTGCTCTAGGCTTTACTTAGTAAGGTAAATCAGATATTTACTTAATTTTAATAAAAACCATATAGGTTAAAGATTGTGTTATAGTTTGGAAACAAATGTTCCACTGATGTAATTTTATTTACATAAAGAAGGTAAAGTTAAAAATAATAGTAAAATAAAGCACATTTGAAATTATTAAGATGCTTCCATATGGTGGAGGTGTTTACTTAGTTATACTTGACAATTGCAATAACATGGCAGCATTATTTAAATTGCACAAACAGTTCTGTTCTGGGAGCTCAGTGAGTCAGCCTGATGGGATGGACAACACCTTGCCGAGAAGAAGAAACATTTTCTAAAACTCCCCCAAAATGCTTTTGATCAAGCAACATATCTAACTTGCCTTCAATTTCTACTTAATACCCTTTTTGCCCTTATAAATCATCATTAAGGACAAAGTAAATACCGTATGGATGAATAAATTTGGGCTTAATGATCCTGCCTTAAAACATGGCAGGAACCCAAATCCCCAAATAAGAGTCAATCCACTTATTATATTTTGTTTACAAAGCTAAGAAAATAGATCATAGACATGTTTCAACAGGGGAACAACTAAAAGAGCACTTTGTGCAGACCTCATTCTGTGAAATCCAATTGTCTGGAACAGTGTCTTGTTTAAACAGTGTCATTTTGTTGCGATAAAGTCTCCTTGAAAAAAATAAATGAATCCTACTTTCAATAAACCAGAACCATTAAGCAAAGCATACAAATGAGTGCCAAACACATTAAAGATATTGAAAATAAGGATGCAGAAAGAAAATTTGCTTCATCTAGCATGGTAATGCATATGCATTGTGACTTTTAACTTCCTAGTTTTGCTTTGATTTATTTTCATTCTCCTCTCCAAAAGATCAGAAACTGTGAGACAGGTGCAATGGCACACTGAATGACACTCCTTAGTGGGATCCCAAATGTATCTAGCTCGGAGAGTCAGAGAAAATCTTGAAGCAAAAAAGTCTAGATAAGCCAATGATGTTTCTCAGAGCGCAAACAGGAAAAGGAGGGACCTGAGAACCGCAGTCAGAAGTCAAGAGACAGTGAGCATCTCAGCACCTGCAGCTGAGTAGGGCAGGGGAAGAAATAAAGGATGCATCTGTCATAAGATCACAACTCTTTCCCAAAAGGGTTGTTTCACTGTTTAAGCATTATCACCTGAACGTTTGTCTCAGAGAAAATAAACCTGCATATTGCTAACTCACAAGAAACCCCAGGCAAGGAAGGATAAAGGGGCTGAAAATATAGTTCTAAAAAAGCAAAGAGTGATCTCAGTCACTCAGAGGGGACTATGAAGACTCAGTGTCTGTAACTGAGATTACTTCAGACACACATTGAAAGAAACACTCAGCTTTCTGCTCAAATTACAAGAAATTACATTAATCCAGAGGAGGCAGCATGACCCATGCAGGGAAAGGAGACAACTGGAAGAGGCAATCTGTCCTTGAAGAATGATCACTGGTGCCCAGAACCACATGGAGCACCTCCCAACATGCCCTCACCACGTGTCACCTTCCTCATGGCAGAGATAGGTTCAGGATCTGAAGGCATTTTATTCCTCCTGTTTACTAAAGACCTTGAGATTAACTCTGGGAGAAAATAAACAGGATAAAAGCATTGCAATCCTCTTCCCTAGCATTTGCTTCCTACATTTCAGTGGGGATTGGAGTCCACATAGAGAATCCACTGATTGAGGAAATGAAAGATTTGGGGGGAATTTGCTTGATAGATTACATTCAGATAATTGCACATGCTCTACCCACACAGACTCTGTAATGTCATCTGCTACCAGTAAAGTGCCTTTCTCCCACAATACAATGATTACAGACTTCTGGAAATAAGCTTAGGAAAAGAAAGAAAGGAAAGGAGAAAGGAAGTTGAACCAAATAAAAGCCACAGATAAGTAAGATTGTAAGAATGTAAATTTGGGTAAAGGTTTTATTTAATTTAATTTTTTATTATATGTAGATTGGTGTTCTGCCTGCTTGAATATCTGTTCACCACATATATGCAGTGCCTACAGAGAGACCAGAGATGGCAATGGATCCTGTACTTGGTTATTAGGTCCTATGTAAGTACTGGAAATCACACCCCAGTGCTCTGAAGTGCTCTTAAGCCAGTGCTCTTAACCATTGAATCATTTCTCCAGCCCATTTTGCCCTTTTTCTTTAAGTATAAGATTATAAGGAAACATTGCTGCATCTGAACGTGAGTATTGCTATATCTGCATATGGACATTGCTAGACCTCAGTCTCTGAGTTAGGAGGAGTTAACACATGAGTGCTTGCCAGTATTTAAGCTAAGGTTCAAGAACAGAAGTCCAAAGGAGAGGCAAAGATGGAAACACGGAAGGTAGCCAGAAAAGACAATAAAGGAGACTCCAAGGGAAGGCACCATGACAAAGTCTGCCTAACAGTGTGGCCATCATGCAAGCAGAGTGGGTCTCAGCTAGTCAGTATGTAGAGTGATCAGGTCCTTGTGAAGCCAATGTTCAGCTCCCACAAGGCATGATGTGATGACAAAGTATAGATTAGTGATGATCTGAGGATGGCCTCACAGAGCAATGTGTCTGTGTTGTTGGGAAGAGCTCCTGAAGGCTAAACCATGGTGGGTCAAATATGAGAATACTTAGATGGATCTTCACACTGAAGGAAAAGCTCAACTTTCTGCTCAAAATTATGAGAAAGTCTTTGTTGAAAACACTTCCAATTGTTTTGTTATGTCAAGGATTTCATTCTATATTTTTGCAAACACCTTAAAGGAAATAACATATTGACAATTTTCTATAGAAGTGTCTTCCATGTTTGCAAGTTTCTTTAAGCCCAGCTGTGCATAATATTATCCTCTTACTTGTGTTCTGATAATGTCGATCACTAGCTCCATAGGAAGACATGAAAACTAGGAACTGGATTTTAGTTGAAGAAACTAGGCTCTCTATTTCAATGATAAAATGGTCAAATGCCAAAGCAGGACCTTTCAGCATGAAACAGAAAGAAGCATTTCTCCTGATAGGTCTAAAGCAGGCATGGCTCCCTGTGGAAACTCATTAAGTTGTTGCCTTGAGCTGAGAAAAGTCAGTGCTGCCAGAGGGGCGAGGCTATTGAGATGAACAAGCTGATCACAACCTTTAGTTGAATATCTGGGGTGCCTAAAACTTGATAATTTTCAGTGGGTCATGGGCACAATTTTAAGAGATTTTTGTATCTAAGAGTATCCTGGCCTTGTGCTAGGTGGGCTAAAGGCTCAGGAATTAAAGTATAGTTCAGAGTGTTCTGATCTTAAAATAGAGCTGAAAGATTTTCAGTTGTTGGGAGGGGGGACCCAAAGCATGGTGGCAATAAATGTGTATTAGTACCAATCAACAATAGATTAAGTTCACTCTGTATTAAAGCCATGGATAATGCACTTTGTTTTTAATGATTAGTATGTTTACATGATGAGTTGAGGAATATCTGATTCAAACCCGAGGAGTTATCCATCAGGTATGTATCAGCTCCACTGCTGAGTCCGTAGATGTTTCTAGAAAGTAGCATGTATAACCTACACAGCTACTACTGTAGCCCATATTAGACATGCTATCTCAACAGAAACAAGTTAAGGGTCCAGAGCTAATCTCTGTCGTGTATCTTAAGAATGTTCTCAGATACAATAGAGGACACTGAGACCTTTGAAGTCTCAAGGTTTATTTAACACCACAGAAAGTATGGTAGAGGACCAAATTGAAAGAAAAGGGATTTGGGGCCACCCAGAAAGACAAGAAGGCCTAGGTTAAGGTGTTTACAGAAGAAGAGAGAAGTATCTTACACTATGAACAAGTAAAGAGGGAGTCTAGAGGATGCAGAGGAGGTGTGGAAAAAAGACATTTTTTGGTTTATTCACTGAATAGATAAACATTGCATTAGTGCTTTGGTGCCTGAGGTCTCTAAGTTCCTTGAAGTTTCTCATTATTTTACATGCTTAGATAGGATCTTTACCTCTCCTTGAAGCACCAAGAATACCAGAATCAACTATAACAAACATGCTGTATGAGATAGAGAACTTTATGTCTCTGAGTATTAGCATGTTTCCCTGAAATCCAGAAGCCCAGATAGCAGTAGACTAACAGATATATTCCTGGTAGGGTACCTGCAAGAAGGCAGAGAAATGAGGATTGACTAGTATTTGAATACCCATTACAGGAAAGCATTTATCTTCTAGTAAAAAGAATAGATCATCCTCCAGGTGGACACATGCATTGTCTCCTCCCTTTAGAATTTAAGGTCAATTACCCAGTCAAGTGACCACACCCTCAGGAGCACAGGTTCACTTTAAAGATGTTAAAGACAGAGAAGGGATAATTAGCCCTTTAATGACATAGTATACTTTTTGTTGCAGGAACTCCTGTTATTGACTTCATAAGATTCTATTGGTTCTGTTTATCAGTTTGAGTCCTGACCCACAGATGTATGGAGTTTTTGTTGCTTTTAATTTCCTTGCTTTTCCCTTTCTTTTCTGTCTCTTTCTTTTAGATGGTCGCCAGAGCCTAAGTATACTTTTCCTCATACTTTGAGCTGCCTGATTCTTTCTCTAAAGTTCCCCTCCTCAGATGTGACTGGTCGAAACTAGCTGTGAACTCTATGATCTAGAGCCAAGATGAGCTCATTGGTGGAATGTTAGTATCACTTTTATGGAGGTAGCAAAACATTTTCTCATTGCATCTAAAACATACCTAGTACTATAAACTTGGTCCAAAATTTATAACTGAGGAAGTCTTTGACTTTTAGACCTAATCCTACAGAAATAGTAGGGTGTCTTTGAGAATAATGGAGCCTTTTCCTTCTCAGGAAGATGGGGTCCTTGAAAACTCAATAGCTACCTTGAGCCAGAGGTATTCAAGTTCCTGTTTTGTGAATTTGAGGAATGAAATTCACAGACCACAAGTGGTAGATTTGAGAAAGAATTTACTAAAAGATTTATGAGTATTAGCAAAAGAGAAAAAGAGAACAAAGCTCTTATATAGCAGGAAGAATTTCATGAAATCAAGAGGATTGTCTGGGACCTTTATAAAGAATTTGTGCCAGATACTAGGGTGAGGTATAGGGGGATGTCAATTGGTCCATCCAGATACCCAGGTACCTAATTTCATTTTCCATCACTTATAAATGTACAGACTTTAGGTAGAGGTGCTTATTTAGAAGAAAACAACAGAAACAGGAACCAGAGACTAATAAATACCTCAGTACCAGTCACTGGAAAACATGGATTCTAGGTTTCTAATGCTGTCAATTGCAAAGTTAATTTGATTCCTAACTGCATTCTACATTCTTATCCTTACAATCAAATCTCAGTGGAGTTCTCCTTTCTCAACCAAAACAAGTTTCTTTTTTGTAGCAGGGTTACAATTACAGAAAGCTACAGTTATTCTGAATGCAAAGAACAAGTGACATTGGGGTGTCCAGCTTCAGTTGATACATCTTCAGCACACTGTACCTAAGGTGCAGAGGAAATCTCGGAAGAGGAGGCAGAAAGCTTGGCAAGTCAAGAGTACTAGGAAGTCTGCTAGGATATTATGTCCTCTAGATAAGACAGGAAAGCTACACCATGAAATCTCAATAACATGGCTGCCTAAACCAAGCCTGAACAATTTAAACAGTTGGCATCCTAACATGGACAGAGGAAATCTCATGACTTCTGGTCAGAACTAGAATAAGTGTGTGTGTGTGTGTGTGTGTGTGTGTGTGTGTGTGTGTGTGTGTGTGTGTGTACAGACCACACTGAATATACTAAGAAGATTAAATATTTATTTGTTTATATGTAACAACAGGGGTTTAAAGAAGAATGAGCTATGAATGTGAGAAGTATAGAGAAAATGTAAAGAAGGACTAAGAGAAAGGGAAGAAAAAGATAATGGTACAGTTATATTTTCCCTAAAAACAAAAGCAAACAAGCAGCAGTAATAAAAAAAAAAAAAGCAGAACTATTTATTGGTATGTTTGGGCTCTAGAAATGAATTTCTCAACACTGCTGCTCTGAGGCCTCTGCCTTACATAACCACATTCACCTCCCATTTTCATCACTCAAGTGACTGCCTAGCTGAACTGAGATAGCCTCAAACCAACCCTGGATATCTATGTTTCTACCCAGACACAAAGGCCACGGTTAGCCTCGGGCAGAAATACCTCCTGGCAGTGAATGTAGGAAACTGCAAAGACCCATAGCTCTACCAGATGTAGAGGATGAAAAATTTCTAAGCACTTGGACTTAAACAAGACATTTACATCATTCTCTTAAACCTCCGGGAACACTGAGGAAAGGGGGATTAAAAACATTTTGATGACATTTTAATTTGATCCCATTGCTTTTGCCTATCAAAAACCAACTATTCTGTTCCTACACACTAACTCCCTCACTCAGAGAACTCAGCTTTTTCATTCAAATATTTCTTCTATTCTAATCTTGTTTTGGTTAATGTAACCAAGACTACTTACTGAAAATAAAATTATTTTTTTCTTTTTTTTATAATATACCATTTCATCCTTGGTGTTTGTCACATAGTGATTATAATGTTTTCATTATAAGAGCAATTCTTGTTTTTTGTTTCCAGATTAAGCATATTAAAACAAGCCCATTACTGTTCTGACTGATGCTAGTATGTTTTATGCCCTATTTCTTCATAAGAATGAACATTTCAATAGCAGCTCCGTGTCCTTTGTCTGTACCACTTTTATGAGCTTCTCTGTTTGTTCTTTGTTATCTGAATCACTCAGTTCACTGGGTTCCTTACTTCTAAAATTGTTCTAATGAGTTAATGTCATCTTGATTCCAGAGCCATATGTATTTTCTTTTTTAAAGACAAATTTATTTTAGGAACAAAATAACGTGGACATAATTTACACATTTATTTATGTAAATGGAGCATAAAAATTTGCAGTAACAAAATGGTGACTCATACCTATGATCTCAATAAATCTTTTATGTGAACCACATAAACATGGGACTCTCTTGGTTTAATGAAGTCCTCAAACCTTGAGACATCTCTTGCTTCATGTTTTAAAGCAGGTACTTGATACAATGACCATATTTATGCATAGTAATATTTATATGTGTTCTGCTTCCAAGCCATCAAAGGTTAAATTTATAATTTCTATTTGAAACTTTGACTAGGCATACATGTAGACCAAATGACAGAAGCAGATTTTTAAGTACTTGAAAGTACTTACAATTTTATTTTTAAATTAAGCAATATATTCAGTATAATTAACACTATCCATAAGTCTACTTGCAATTTAAATAGAAATGAGGAGTTTCCTCATCATCAAACATACTTTATGGTTTCTTAGATATTTTAATTTTGAAATATTTCTATCACTAACCAGGTAGACCTTGATAGATTTGCTACTGAAACTACCTGTGTTTTAAGACTACTCAGAGCACAGCCTTTCCAGAGTTGTGTAGCAGCTATCTCAAGTAGTTTGATGAAGTGCCCTTAGAATTACTTCATACCTCCTAGAATTGGGTGACCTCCAGCACACTACTTACTTACTGCTCCTGAAATCGGCCTGCTGATTTGAACAGTATGACAGTGCTCTCATTGCAGAGTGTCACTATGTGCTGCTAATTTTCCTCATGTCTGGTATTCAACAAAGACTCAGAAAAAAAATCAGTGAGGTGTCATTGTCCCTTCACAACTAAAGTCTGACCTACCTAGCAAATGCTAGACCACCACCAATATCTTAATGTCTCTTTCCCCCTCTGAAAAACCATCAGAATCTCTACAAACTTCCCTTGTCTCAGACCTTTTGGTTCCCTTACGTAAGCACTGAGGTTTCATCATGTTCTTTAAAACATTTATTTTTTTACTTATTTTTACCTCACAAGTTGGTTACTTATAATTAGGCAACATGACATAAGCCTCTAATCCTAGCTCTTGGAAGACCTGGCCTGTATGTTAAAAACCCTGTGTCCAAAAACTGAATAAAAGGAAGGGAGGGAGGGAGGGAGGGAGGGAGAGAGGGAGGGAGGGAGGGAGGGAAGACATCTATAGCAAAGGGTGGGAGGGGCTGTGTTTGAATACTGGACTATACAGAAAGTCTAGAGTTCTGAAGCCTTAAGAGCAGGACTGAAGTGTCCTCACATCCATAACCCCAGACTGATTGAGACACCCTCCTTCTCAATACCCAAATCCATAAATGTCAAAGTTGTAATTTTTTTAACATTTTAAAGGTTAATTTTTTTTCTCAATACTTTAGCTAAATAGGCAAATTAGTGATGAATTTTAATATAGGACCTCCTTAATTTAAAGTGTTTTGAAAACCAAATAAATATTTTTTTCTAATTCAAAAGAGGCCCCCTATTACATTAAATGTTAACCATGTACTCATTCTTTACTGCTATAATTTAATGAGGGCAGAGAGGCAAAGACAATCCATGTACTGGTATTTATTTCTGTTCTTATAACACTAAACAAAGATTATTTTTCATTAGAGCAGCCACCCAGACCAGTGTTGTTTATGAGAAAGAGTAAATACAGACTTCATGCTTGGTTACAGAATGCTGGTCATGCTAAGAATTGGAGTGAGCAGATTCCGTATTTAGAAAACTTGGTGTATTCTAATTAACCCTCAGAATAATTAACACACAAAAACACTGTTGTTACTAAAACCAAAAACCACTGCAAGGTTCATAAATATCTGTGGAATCCACACCTCTCTGGTTATTCATGTCAATTTAACAAGTGTTAACTGTATGTTTGTAGATCTCATTGTGTATGGGTTTAAATGAGGTCATCATGTATTGGATTTACCCTGAAGTTCAGTGACAGCTATCAGTCAAATTCTGAGGGTCCATATTCTCTCTGTTATCTCTAATGGTCTCGAGACATGTTCTATACCAATTTATTCCAGACATGTATTTCCCATGGAGGTCTAGGGAGGCTGTGGTATTGCATATGCTGGTACATGCTGTCCACTGATGTCCTCGGAACGATGAGGGTGTCTGTTTGTATGTGTATTTGTGTGTGTGTGTGTGTGTCTGTCTGTCTGTCTGTCTGTGTATCTGTCTGCCTGCCTGCACATACACATGCATCTAGAGACTAGAGTATCCTCTCTAATTGTTCTCCATCTTAATTTTTGAAATAAAGTTTTACAGTTAACATGAAGTTTACCCATTAGGTAGAATGACCAGCCAGCAAAAGCTAAAGATCCTACTGTTTCCCCTTTCCAGCAGAAAGAAGCATTACAGGTATGTGACTGGGAATGCAACTCAGTTCTGCATACTTGGACCATTCCGAGCTGAACCATTTTCCAGCTAGTGGGACCATGGCTCTCTTGTCAGCTGTACTCAACATGAGCCTTCACCTACAGCTATTCTCATAAATCACCTCTTCTAGAAATGTTCTGAATTAGCTCTCTCCAAACCGTTAATCAACAAATGTTTGTGTGGTCCAGGTTACAAAGGTTCATTTGTTTTAAATGCAAACTTTCTTCCCTGTGGCTTTAGCAAACTTCAGGCTGCTTGCTGTTAGAGTGGGCTCCAGTGATAATGCATAATGTTCCAGATATATTATTCTTCTATCAATTTTACTTTTGATAATTTCTTTGAGGAGGTTCTGTATTTTACTGCTAAAGTTTACTATACATCAACTCTTCCTCTCTTATTTGATCAGGTCCAAATAGACATTTAAATTACAGCTGTGGATGAACTTCGAGTTTCTACTCCTCAGGCATTGTGAAACCAATGATTGTATACATTTGTACTTACAAATACTTAAGGTGAGATAAGGAGGATTCCTTAAGAACAAGAATTCAGCAGGCAACTCTATACTCCACCATATATATGTCCTCTCCTCCCTGAATTTGGTTGTGAAATGCCTAGATTCCAGTTTGAGAACTACAAGTAACTCACTGACATTAATTTTCACATTCTAAGGCTTGAACGTTGATACTTAGCCAACATAGATACTTAGCTATTTAACAAGATGCTCTATGTAAAAAGTTCTCAGCATAGGGCATTTATTCTTGATTGACCTCCTGTGGTGTAAGTGAGCCCTGGTTTTACCTATGACAAGAAGCAGGAGCATGAGGAGACCTTGCCACCTTGGCCAACAAAACTTTATTTTAAAAAGGGCTAAAGAGAGGCTGGAGAGATGATTCAATGGTTAAGGATATTTACTGCTCTCCAAGAAGACCTGACTTCAGTTCCCAGTGATCTTGTGGGTAGCTCACAACCACTTGGCCCTCCATCCAGGAGATCCAGTGCCTTCTTCTGACCTCCTTAATCATACCATATACATGGTATACACATACACAGATACAAAATTTTTAAAAAATCAGAAGTTGGCACTTCAAAAAAATGGCTAAAGGGCTTTCTAAGACAGAACATCTCCAATGAGGAATCCAGTCATAAAGCATGTGGCTCAGTCAGGGGGTCTGACAATTCAGAAAGAAAGGCTAGTTTCCAATTCCAGTTGATGTATCTCATTTTAAACTTATGTTCCATCCAGCCCCGCTCAAGGCTATCTAAACATCTGTTGAAGAGCCTGGACAGTTTGCTATGTGAGGTAAGACTGAATAATTGGCAGAATTTGAGCCATTTCTGCTAAGGAGAATCCCCTTTTAACAGAGATAGATAGCAAAATGCATGGGAAATTAGTTACGAAAATACATAGGACAAATTAAAAAGACATGTGGAATCTCTTCTACATTTGCTGCTCTAACAAATTACAAAGTATTTGTTACCCTCTGTTTTCTAAGAAATTATTATGTGCCCCTAATCACTTGCATATTTTTTGCTGAAACTGATGAAAATTACAGTTTCTATTTCTTTATCTTTGATCTAAAAAGGCACACAAAAGTACCGGGTTTAGACCACCACCCCAGAATGGTTTGCACTATTACTAGTCATGAATTACTGCTTTTAGGCAGATCCTGTGCAATGGAAATGTCCTCTCTGTTTTTGCAAAGTGGTTATCACCTAAGATGAATCACTAGCTATGTTTACTCTTTTGTGAACTGGGAGGAAGACAATGAACAAACTTCAGAGAACAGTGTCTTAAGCACAATACTGTCCTTGTCAGAAACCTTCAACTCCAAACACAAAAGGACAAAAGACAAAAGAAATCTGGACACCAAAATGACTCTTCACAAAATAAAAGAAATTAGTGCTAGAACAAAAGTTTGAATGAAAAATTAACATATCAAAAGAGAGGTAAGCAGGGTAATTGTGTCCTTCCAAAATAACTGTAAGATTTAATCTTTAAGACATTTAAGTATCTTAAGAGATATGCCCTTTAAAAAGACTCTTAAAGGAAAATGAGAATTAGTTGGACCTAATGCAATGTAAGTGTTATTTCCTTGTAAGAAAGGAATATTTGAGCATCCATACATAGGGAGGGAAGAATCCTTGAAGACTAAGGAGCCCACCATTTGCAAGCCAGAACACTGGCCCTGCTGACATTCTAATTTGGGACTTGTGACAGTCGTTGCAGTAAGGATCCACTCTGTCTGTCCTAGTCAGTCATGTAGCTGCCTGACTGACAAATACAGCCCTTCCTTTGCACAAAGAAGCCTTCTCCAAAGATAGAGAGCTAGAATGTTTTTCTTGGCTCTTGAGGTTGCAGCGTTCAGGTTGTCCGCTGATTTTCAAAGCAGCTTCCGTGCTCATTCATCACTTGTTTCCTGGGAACCCACTTAATGGACCAAGGAATTGATTGGAGCAATGGCTTAGAGTGCTTGGTGGGAAGCTAGGTTGTCATATTAAAGGCTTCTAGGTCACATGAAGGGCAGCAGCTAAGGTATGACAAGGATACACATTCTCCCTGCTGACTAGGAAAACTGGGGCACCATCTGAGGAGGTGATTGGCTAACTATGTGTCTAGCAGGAAGCAGCCCCCTAGCATGTGAAGGAAGATGTTCAGGCTCTTAGTTTCACATGATTTCTGCTGCCCTGTAATAAAAAGGCAGGTGTGTTCTCTGCAGAACCACCACGATGCCCGGCTCCCTTCCTCTCCTTCCTGTACTCCTCTTCATCAAGGAGATGTAAGCAATTAAACCAAAGGGGAAACTACCCATGGGCATATAATCCGCGAGCTTTGAAATCCATAACACTAAGAGGAGAAATTTGTATTTCTGACTTTGATTTTATTACTATTGAGGAAAGAATGTTCTGTCTCCATGTGATAAAATCAAACATATTACCTTCCTCCTCCCAGCCCTTTTATAAACACACACTCACTCACACACACACATTAAGTTATATCCTTCAGTGAAAGAATGAGTTACTCTATATAAGAAGAGTCCTCCCAAGAGACAGCTGGCAGTAGGGTTGGAAGGAAGTAGAGACTGACAGAATCCAGTTGTGTAAGAGGAAATTGTCTATTATTAGACAATAAGGGTTGTTAGGAAGCTTAGTATAAAATGTGCTCTAGCCCCATAGTGTCCCATTCCTTCCCTACATAAGGCACCTTTCATACTATCCACTTACTGTATAAACCTACCTCATCCTAATTCTCTGATTTCATAAACAGCCCTCATTTTATTCTTACTGTATCACTTCCCCGTATTTTACCTTCCTCACTGTATGAGACCCCTTCACTTCATTCCTTATACGATATAAGCTCCCTGTGTCCTCTACCCTCTGCATTTTTACCTCCTCACTGTATAAGCTCCATGTGGTGTTTTGAATAGGAATGACTCCCAAAGGCTCATGTGTTTGAACACTTGGCCCAGAAGGAGTAGCACTCTTAGGAGATTTTTTTCTTGTTAGGCTAGATGCAGCCTGTTGGAAAAGGTGTGTAACTTTGCATGTGAGATTTGAGAACTTATATGCTTAAGCTACAGCCAGTATGATAGACATCCTTCTGCTACCTATCAAGATGTAGACTCTCGGCTTTCTGCAGTACCATGTCTGGCTGCACACCATGTCTTGCCACAATGATAAGGAAATAAACCTCTAAAACTGTAAGCAAGCACCAATTAAATGGTTTTCTTTACAGGAATTGCCTGATTGTGACATCTCTTCACAGCAATAGAAACCCTAACTTAGATACTCCCCCTGTTCCTTCCCTTCTTACCATATAGCCTCCACACATCTCCTTCCTCTATGTCTTTAAAGTAGTATCACATTCTAATAAGTTTTGGAGGGACTTTTCAGTAAAATTTGTAATTTTATCTTCTTCTTTATGTGTTATAACAAGCAGGGCTGAAATTAAAGTGGAATAATTTTATCCAAATCACATTTTCCTTGGCTTCATTGATGGATGGACAGCCACTATGAAGGGAGACAGAACGATACCCAAGGAGTCAAGCTGCTGATACATGACCAAAAGAACAAGTCTTTAACAAGTCTTCTGAGTCAGCCAACACTTCTTAACCAAAGCCACCCAAGGGGTTGCAAGCAGTGGCTGGCTTTCTCTCTCTCCCTCCCTCTTTCTCTCTCTCTCTTCTCTCCCTCCTTCTTTCCTTCTTTCTCTTATTGACTCATCTATATTAGTTACTTTTCTATTGTTGTTATAAACTGCCAGGACTAAGACAAAATACAGAAGGTAATATTTGGTTTTGGTTCCAGAAGATTACAAGTCCCTTATGGTGGAGAATATGGCAACAAGGGGCAGGTATGGTTGCAGAAGCAGGAAACTGAGAACTCACATCATGAGCAACAAGCACCAGGAATGGAGAGCAACTGGAAGAAGAAGAAAAAGGATTCATTAAATTCCCAAAGCCTGGCTCCAGTGGCATACCTCCTTCAGCAAAGCCACACTGCCCAAATCTCCTTCAAACAAATCCACCAACTGAGAACCAAGTTTTCAAATACAGAAGCTTTTGGGGGACATTATTTTTTTATTGTTCTTTGAAAATCAAACATTATATTAAAAAAGCAAAACATTCAGTAATAAAACTTCTCTTTTCTCTAAAATACATGAAACATAAAAAAGAAAATCTAGGTACGGAAGGATGGCAGAGTTTGGTTCCAAGTCAGTGTTGTTCGTGTGTCTCGGTAACATTTGCCAATCACCCATTGCAGAAGCAGTTTTCAGAAAATTGGTGACTGATGAAAATGTTTCAGATAACTGGAGGACAGACAGTGCGGCCACATCCACCTATGAAGTGGGGAACCCCCCGACTATCGTGGGCAGAACTGCATGAGAAAACATGGCATCCCCATGAATCACATTGCACGGCAGATCACAAGAGAAGACTTTGCCACGTTCGATTATATACTATGTATGGATGAAAGCAATTTGAGAGATTTGAATAGAAAAAGTAAACAAGTTAAAAACTGCAAAGCTAAATTGAGCTACATGGGAGCTATGATCCACAGAAACAGCTCATTATTGAAGATCCCTATTATGGCAATGATTCTGACTTTGAAGTGGTATACCAGCAGTGTCTTAGGTGCTGCAAGGCCTTCCTGGAGAAAACTCACTAGATGGTTCTGCCACCACCATTGAGCAACTCACTCAACAGAGCCATGCCCAAGGGTGGTGGCAGCCATTAGCCCCATGCCCACCTGTCTTTTCAGCTGACTTACTGTGTATCTTTAAAATAACTGTAGGTGGAGATTAGGGATACGTTCAGAAGGAGAAAAAAAAAAGTCTGAGTAAGACAGTTGGAGATGTAGCTAAGCATTCTTAGACTAATTAAATCTCTCACCTTATCCTAATTACAAAATAGTGGAACAAGCAAACATGTAACAAAATAGAACTTAGTGAAGTAAGAATGATGTACAAAGTCCAGGTCAGCCTCTGAGCTCAGCCAGCCTGGGTAGTCTGGTCTAACTAGAGTGTGTACATAGCCAGCACCCTGTGGTTTTATTTGCTTGCCTTATACCTCTCTATTCTAGACTCTTGTGACAAGAATTCCATCCATATCAGCCCTCCATTTAACATTGGAAGAGTTTAAATTCAGCACACTGAGGGCATTTAAGTATTTGAAAGAGAGGAGAGGCTGGATGTGATAATGCAGGCCTGCAATTCCAGCAGGTTAGCCTGGGCTATACAGTGAAGATGGAAACAACAGATTGATAAAAGTAGCTTTTTTACTTGTTTGAGCCACTTTACCTCTTTAAAGAAAAAAAAGATGTGCTTAAAGAGTGGTGTGTTTGAAGTATTCTTTCATCAGCATTTTAAAAAGTTACAGGCAATAATAAGTAATTTTAGTGCATTTTCAGAAAAGTGACCTCAAGTTTATGTGGATACATGTCAGACAAGAATGTGAGTTAAACTGGGAAGTTAACAAATACAACTGAAATAGAAATCTGATGTCTGCCTGCTTTCTTACTGACAAATGAAAAGAAACATATCTTAAAACATTGAAGAAAAAAAAAAAAAGAAAATCTAAAGCTTCTCAAGCCAGGTTAGGCTCAGCTACAGATAAAGAAAGCACAGTAGGTCACTCTTATTGGAATATTCCATTCCTTTTGCCTCCTCATGGCCATATCATAATGTAAAATGCATTAGTAAAAAATTTTAAGGTAGTCTTTTACAATCTCAGCATTATGTAAAAGTTCAAAGTCTCCTTTAAAGACTCAAAGCAATCTCTTAACTATAGTTCTCTGTGAAACAAAAAGACAAAGTGCTTCCAACATACTACTACGACACAGAATATTGCCATTACCATCCTAAAAAGTAGGAATGAGAGCATAGTAAGGACATAATGGGTCAAAACAAGGTCACAAGCCAGCAGAGAAAACACCAAATCCTGTAGCTCCATATCTGATGTCAAATGGCTTACATCCTTCACTCCTTCCAAATTTGAATCCAGCAACACACATCTCTCTCTTAGGCTGGTCCACTAGCAGTGACATAATCTGTATGAGTCAGGGTTCTCTGAAAGAAGAGAAATGTGTGTGTGAAATTGCACGTGCATATCTATGAACATATATGCATATGAAGGATTTATTAGACTTTTTAGACTGGGTTGTAGAGTATGGTTTAAATAGTTCAACAATGGCTGTCTCATTCCTGGAAGATTGAGAATCCAATAGGTCAGTCCATGAATCTGGTTATCTCTGAATTCCAGGCTAGCCCTGAAGTCCTAGAGGATTCCTGGAGAGTTATTGATCATTAGGCCATGTTGGTGTCCCAAAGAAACTGATTTTAATTCAGAAAATAAATAAAGCAAAAAGTATGGTGTCTTTTATTCCTTGTCCTTTTATCTGGGATGGCACCAGATTGTGCACCAGATTTGGGGTAGATGTGTTGATTCAAATAATCAGAACAAAATCCTCATAGAAGTGAATTTAGTTTTAGCTGAATTTACATGTAGTCAAGTTCACAACCAAGAATGGTCATTGGATCATCTAAATTTATATCTCTGTATTATATATTCTGTTCTGTTTCTGTATCTGTCTGCCTCTCTCTCTCTCTGTAATATAAGAAAATATATGTATTTATTGTTGTGAGCAGGTAGGTGTATGTGTATGTAGAGAATAGAACTTTATGGGCATGAGCTTTTTGGAGTAAAATATAATAACAGGATAAAATATTTTCTGAAATAATCTAAATATTTGCCAAAAAAAGTAAGCCTTCAAAAATTATAAAGAATATAGTAAGGTATCAAATATGTGCAAATATTTTCAAACTTCATAGACTATACAGTTCAAAAAATAGCCTAATGTAAACTATAGACTACAGTTGAACATGATGTGTCCACACCCTTTGTTCAGCTCTAACACCATAGTAGGATAAAATGTCAATGATAAGAGACGTTATAAAGGGGAGAGAAATCAAATTTTGGTTTAAAACATTCTTATATGATAGTTTAGAAAGGGAAAAATTACTCATAATTAGGTAAGTGTTAAGATCACACTTACAGCTCTTCGTTCCTCACAGACAAATGACTCACTGTCTCTCACCTTCATGAAACACAGAGCCAAGGGGTGAAGATTTCATCTTTATCCAAAAAAAAAGGAAAAAATTATCTTAGAAATGATTTCTAATTATTCTGACTATCCTATAGAATCCTCTTAGTCTTTTAAAATTGCTGGTTCCAATTTATAAAATAAAGCACTCAGGACACAATCAAAATCAGTCAGGAATTTCCAAGAAGAAAAGTCAGGCTCTTGGTACAAAGAGCTGTTTCCAGGCCTCTCTTTAGCAAGGCCAGAGGTTCTTGTATAACAAATTTTTTGAGAAGTCAGTGGCTGTTTAAAGAGGATATACAGAGATTCCAAATGACTTCTACGAGTGACCGAATCTAGCAAGAAGGGCATATGAAACCCTTAGGCTAGGGTAGAATTGAGCTGAGATGGCAGATCCTAGTTAGTGCCTCTTACAGGGGAAAATGAATGGACCTTGACTGAACCTTTGGCTGGTTCATTTTTTTGCTGTCAAAAATCAATCACATTGACATCCAAATACTTCTGGAAACTATGGAGACTGATCAGCAAATATCTTGATCTGAAGCAAAAAATCTTTGTCATATTTCTCTTCTTAGTTTTGGATTGCATACATAACTAGTAACACTGCCTTGATCCTTTATCCTCCATACTTCCTTTGTTCAGTTCTTCTCTGAGACATCCATTTGCCATACTAAACTGAGGCTGATACCTCTCAATCACCTAAAAATAAAAGCCAGATTTTGTAAATGATATTTAATGATGTTAAATCTAAACTCATTAAAAACTTCATTTGATTTATGATGGCTACATTCAGATTAATATTATTTTATTGAAAGGAAAAGAAGGTATGTAAATCTCATAAATAAACCTCTCAATAGTACCAATCAATAAAAATAAAATACAAACTACATTATAAAATTTTTATGGCTAAAATAATGTTTTCATTTTAAAAATTAATTTCAATACACACAAAAAGCTTTTAAAGAAATGAGCACAATTAAATTTAATAATATAGGTTAACCTAACAAATTTAAGATTCTATTATTTTTTATATATACTAATACAAAAATTAGTGATATTTTATTTTAATATTATTTTTCTATTGGATATTAGATATTAAGTGTGTACATTACACTCATAACACATCTTAATGTGTACCAAGAACAGGGACAAAATAATCAAACTGCATGTGCTGGTGCAGGAGCGTACATGCACGTGTGTATGTGTGTGTATGTGTGTGTGTGTGTGTGTGTATGTGTGTGTGTATGTTTGTGTGTGTGTGTGTGTGTGTGTGTGTGTGTGTGATTGCCAGAGTGAGATATACCAAAAACTGGGGCCAGTTAATTTCTTAAGTAAAATAGTTCTTACATAGAAATCATGTGTGCTTGGTTATGCTTTAATATCTACATTACTCACACAATACTAATGCAATGTACATGCCCAAGGAACAGTTATTATAATGTTTTGTTGTTGTTGTTGTTGTTAAGAACAGTAATGACAACAAATATGTCTCTACATATTAAATAGAGGTTATTGTAAGTATTTTCCATCTGCATTTGATAGAACCTGTGGATTGTTAGTCCATAGATATAGAGGGCTCAATTTATTCATGCATACAATTTAATATATGATAAGAGAAACATTAAAATATCAAAACCAACAGGGAGAGTAAATAAACATTCAGTAGATTACAATAACAAAACTCAATATATGGAGTAAAATAAACTATGTCCTGTGGTGATGTATTTTATATTTAATAAAATCAGCCTGGAATATCTATCAGAGAACAGAATCACTCATAGTCAAGCCAGGAGGATTAGAGAGTGGTGACCAATACCTTTAATCCCATACTCCAGAGACAGAGATCTTTCTGTATCTCTGTGAGTTCAAGGCCTAACAGCCAAGCAATAGTAGTTCACACCTTTATTCATAACTCTAGGATTATAACGCAGAGTTAAACCTGGAAATGAAACAACTGGGTAGAGAAAATATTTAAGGCAGATAGTCAAGTATTCTGTAGTAGCAATAAGTCAGGCTGAGGATTCTTGAAGATAACAGTTACCCTATTTGGCCTGAGAAGTTGTCTGTTGAGAACTGATTGTGGTCTTTTACCTCCCTCTGATATTACAGCTTTTTTCCCAATATCTACCTCTAGATTTTCATTATATACTAACTAGAATTTGTGCAATCATATCCTTACTTTATAAAAGAAGATAAACACTGATCTAAAGATATAAATTCAAAGTTTTGAACTATATCTAGGGAAATCTGTAATCTAGTAGTAAGGTAAAGTATACTTAAGATTCATAAAGTGGGGCTTGGGGATGTCTCAGCTGGCATCATGCACGCCTGGCATGCACAAAGCTCTGGGTTCAATCTCATTACCATATACTCTGAGCATAGTGGTACATACCTGCCTATAATCTTAGCAGTCAGTAGGTAGAGTCAGGAGGATCAGGACTTCAAGGCCATCTTCAGGCACAGTGTAAATTTAGCCATACTAAAATCAGAGCTTTCTCTTTTACAATTAATACCTAAGCTACAAAAAAAAAATTACATTATTGTGGAAGGAACAATAATTTTTGAAACTACCAATGTACTTATATCTTACCCAAAGATCTTGAAAAGGAAAAGACAAATGATGCACTAGAAAAGAAATTATACAGAAATGACAAAATGGGGAGACTTAAAGCACCTCAAACTCACCAGTAACCAGCAAATGCAGAGTGAGCAATAAAATACTATTTTGAGCTGCTGAATATTAGTTTTTTAATGTGCCCATTACTGATGCAAATGTGAGCAAAGAGAAAGGTCATACCTTACTGATGATGGAAAAAGTCATCTTAAGACCAATATGGCAGTACAGCATCCATGAAATTCACTGCTCAAGCACTGAGAGCCAGTACATCCATTTATGGGTATAGATCTGAGAAACTCTCAAAATCTATCCCATGACATTTGCAAGAAAGACACTCTGGGACTTGTGTTTCCAAGTTACACAAACACCATATTATGCATTTGAATTTTTTTTGCAAATGTATGTTTTAGAAAAAATACCTATATACCAAAGATGTCAGTCAGAGGAAGGGGTCCAAAATAAAACGAGCTGAGGTGTAAGAAAAGTGTTGGCGTTGAACATGGTACAGTATATTATACTGAGCAGGCCTGTGAGGGTCCAAGGAAAACTGTAGTTGTGTATTATAAAAAGGAGTACTAAAAATATGATTAATGATTATTTTGAGATGCAATTATGTGATATAGAAAAATGTTAGCATGTGTAAGTAATAAAGATATTCAATCTTTCCCTTTGCTATTATAATGTGGCTATGGTAAAGTTTTCTTCGAATCCAAGGAAAGACACAGCACATCAGTGGTTGACATTATCTTTGATAGCTTCACAGCGGGGGCAGTTTTCAAAGGGCAGCAGATGAACAAAGTGACTATATAGAGATATTTGTTGGTGCTGCATCAGTCTGAGCTCTTTTTCACCTTAAAATATTTGCTTTCTTTTTATTCATTTACTAAGAAATTCTGCTCAGTTTGGAGTTGAGTAGGGAAGATACCCCCAAGAACTTTGAGATTAAAAGTGTAACGTCTCTCATGTAACTTCCACATCAAAATTCACAAACTTACACCTTTGTTGGTAAACTTTGAACACAAATGGTCTTGTTTAAATCTGCTGAAACTTGTCTTTGCTCACCAATCACATAGCAAGACAGACTTATTTAGTCTCCTGTATTTAGGAATATTTTGCTCACTTAACATATCATGTTTGTTCTCCTAACCAGCCTCACGCTTATGCCTGTAAACTTCTGTTTGTTGCTAGACACAGCTGTCCCTCTTCTGTCCCGTTTCTTCTCACTTCAGGCAAATGAAGGTTGTTCTATTTGGGGTTTGCTGGTTTCCCCACTTTAACTGTCTTTATATCCAGCCAGGATGTCTAACCCAGATACAAAGTCCTGGTATCCAGTCATCATTCTATGGCCTCTTATATAAGTATAACCTTCAGAAAGCCTTGGAGTCTACACTGAATATCCATAGGCTTAATGTCAATCAGTTTTCAAGTCCCAAACTATGGTTAGTGTATATATTACTTTTCTCTCTGTTATGACCAAATCTCTAGCAGATAACAATTTATGGGGGGGAGTATTTACATGCTCACAGCCTACTCCATCATGCTGAAAAAAGCATGTGGTGGGGTGTGTGAGGCTGCTTGTCATCGAAGCAGCTCAGGAGCACAGAGGAGGGACTGCTGATGTTCAGCTGACATAGCTCACTTCTTTTTCTGTCTTTGTTTGTCCTGGGATTCTAGCCCACGATATTGTACTGCCCACTCTCAGGGTGTGTCATCCATCTTCTGTTAAGCCTCTATGGAAACACCTTCATAGGCATGCTGGAGCTGTATCACCTGAATGATTCCAAATACAGTTAACACTGAAGATTAATCATCACAATGAACTTACCAAATCTTGAGGGTGGTATTGCACCTTGCACACCTGCCAATCTCCAAGGCTTAGAAACCACACACAGGTGTGATTTGCATGAAATGGTCATGTTCATTCATAAGCAATATCTGAATTGCATCACGCATTGCTTTACACACCCCTAAAATATATTGTGTTTTTAAGGATACTATTGGCCTTTTCTTTGACAGTTTCCTAGCTAGAATGTCAAAATTCCTCCCTGCAAATCTTCCCAGGTACCTCTGCTTGATCTCTTTTAAATTCATGGCCTCAGTTTTCACTAATTATTGTTACATTTATATAGGTGTGTGCACCCGCTCTTAGTTGTCTGTAGTTTTGTATTTGATTTTGCAGGGCCTTAGAGTCCTTCACTACTTCACTCTCCTCATCTCTAAGGAGTGGTTGGTTATTCATTAGCCTAAAGCCAAGGAGTGACTTACAATACTGTCTACACTGCTTTGTACTTGTGCCTTTTTGAGTAAATTTCTTAAATCTCTCTTTTTCTTCAATGCTATTTAAAGAAAATAATAACAATACATCTCACATTTGATGGATTAAGAAACATAGTAAATAGTCACTTCTATGACAGCTTTGCCATAATGGAAGCAGTGCCTCTGTCCTGCTTTGACTTTCTAAGAGCCAACCATCTATTAATCCACATCAAGTTCCCATTGAGTATAAAACAAAGATTTTACACCTAGACTGTAAACACTAGGATTCTTTTTGTCTCACTCTGCCATTCTCTATTACTTTGTCAGTTAGGATCAAGCTTTTCAAAAATTTCTGATCCCTAATGCATTGTTTCTATTTTCAACTTTCCCAACTCCCAAGGCTCTTAGATTTCTCCTAAACTAAATTATCTTCACTATTAAAAAAGACAAACCCACAAGCAGTGAAGAGAACTTCAGGAAGGACAGTGTAGCTCCATTGTAAAAAGAACAAAAACAGCATCCTCATAGCCTCTGCTTGGTACGTCATCAACCAAAGCTGTAAGGAAAAGCTTCTTTATTGTGTTTATGTTAATATGTCAGAGGAAAGCCATTAAAATAGTTTCATAGATGAGTTGACAATAACAATAATTTTATGAGAAATTCCAACACTAAATTTGGCTCAAGTATAGCTGAAGGGCAAGTAGTCCAACCAACATGTCCTAATGTATGATCTACTCAATAATAGTTTTAAATGCATCTGGGTGTAAATTTGATACTAAATAAGAAAACTAAGCATTGATATGGAACAAATACTATTTTTAAGCCAGGGTTCTCAAAGATGAAAAGATGAAAAAGAATAAGTGCTGTACAATTCCAGTGAAGACTTGATCATGACCACAGTTGATAATGTAATGCCTACAGGAATCTCAAAAACAAAGCAGAAGTTTTTAGTATTAGCACATCAACTCCATGAACATTGCACACCTTCCAGTTTCCCAGCATTGGAAACCACACACAGGGATGATATGTATGAAATGGCCCTGTCTATGATCATTCATAAGCAATATCTGAACTGCATGGTGTATCAAGTTCAACTTTATGTACCTCTAAAATGTATTGTGCTTATAAAGGTATTATGTTCAGTTTCTTTGACAGTTTCATAGCTAAAATGTCAATTTGCTAGCAGACATCAGATAAATATGCAACTTTTTGTCCTGTTAGACAGAGAGTGGTATTTACATAGGTCACAGTATGCCCTAACAGAAGGATATTCAATGCCTAACCTTAGAATGTATTTTCAATGCAGAGAAAAAGAATCTATTTCAAATGTAAAATATTCAGTATCAGTTTAATCTGGATTCTGTCAGGTAGGTAGAGTCAATGGGATGAGAAAAAGCCTCTCTCCTTAATGGTATGCTGGTGGCTGAGTGAGCTCTTTATCCTGCATCAGGGCTAGAAGGTCAGAAGCCAATGTACTATATATCCACTTACGCCTAAATATATTTATTATTTAGTCCACACCTCAAAGTTCTCAAAGTTCATATCTAATGCATGAAAATATGAAAATAGGAATGCACAGATACTCAAATGCTTATCAATAACACATGGCAACTCTGGAATTCTGTTGGTATAATCTTGTTTGTTTAAAGGGTTTCACAATAAAGACCTTGGACCTCATATATTTCTCACTGATTTACATCATTGATCCATTTAGTCATGAAATTTAGATTCAACAGCTGTGATCTTTTCTCCCAGAACAAGTCCTCATTTACTGATACAAATATTGACTACAGTAGATGAAAAGCACACAGTATAATGATACACCCCTATGAAAAATTAAGAAAAGAGAGGCATTGTCTCAAGTAATATTACTAAGACAGTCCAATCATGTGACAGGGCAAAGATTTTGAAGCATTTTATATTACTGGCATATAAGAAACTATCTGTGCACTTAAGGTGTTTGTGTGTGTGTATGTGTGTGTGTTTAAATTTCAACTTTCCTTTTCCATTGTAAAATATAAACATTACATTTTAATTTGTGATGTTTCGTTTTTATTTTCTCTCCTTCTGGTCTTCATTTGTTCAGAATCTTTTTTTTCTAAACACAACTTTGATCCAGGACCCAGAGAAAATAAGGTTCCTCCTTACTCTCGTCCCTCCCAAACTTTGGACCAGGAGTTCCCTAAAGAGAGAAACTGAAATTTTGTATTGAGATAGCTTCTCATATAGCAGAGACTGGCCTTCAACTACCTATCCCCCTGCCTCAACCTCCTGAGTTACAGTCAAGTACAACCATACCTAATTGAGAAATTGTGATAATTTACAAAATCAGATTTTAGTTTCTGATATAAATGAGTACACGGATGAAAATGTGCCATAGATTTACTGTTCACATTTTCTTCAGTCCTGGAAGACACAGGAGCGGGGGTTGAACAAATCTTAGCTGAGAAGAAAGCTTATAACCACAAGTGTGTAAACAAATCCAAGCACAGCAACAACCACCAAAGCCAGGATCCTGGGAGCTGTAATCATACCCCAGGATGACCACATGACTGTAATTATGTTTAATAATTTTAAATATGCTAAAGTGAGATGAAATGTGTAGAAAATGTGTCCATTTGAAGTGCTGTGGGGTAGAATCGCATTTCAAAACTGTAAGCTTAAGCAGTAAGGAAAAGTCGCTGTATCAGCCTGACCTTTTAAACTGTGCCAATGCTGACCAAATCAAGGAACTCCTTTGAAAACCTAGATAGGACAAGTAAACAAGACACGACAAGGACAATGACACATGTTTCAGCCAAACCAAACCTGTTTGTACCTTCATTATATTCCTGTGTGTGAGAAATAACAATATCTTACAAAAATGCCCTGAAGAGTTAATTTTTTCTTTAATCTCTTGAAATTTTTATGCAGTTTATAAGCAATCACCATAGATTAGTAATTACCTCAGCTATTTTTTTTACAAACATCCATCAAAGCTGCTTAGCTAAAGTGTCTTGCTTATTAATTATATCCCAGCTATTTCCAGTGTTTTTCTAGAAATGATCAAATTGAATGTAGATAGATATGTTTGTATATGCATGTTTATGCCTATGCATTTTATGTTTATGTATCCATACTTATATGAAAGATTTTTTAAAATAACATCAATATTTTTAAACATAAAATAGTGAAAACTAGTTTTATGTAGGGCAAAATTAAATTCAGATGAACAAATCTGTTAATGCTTTCCATTCAGCATCTTACCCCTGGCGCTTTTAGCTGAACAGAGGCAACTGAGAACAATGGGTCTTAGTGCTGGATGCTTTTTCTTCTCTGTCAATCTCCTGCAGGTAACTAATCCTGGCCTGGGTACTTGGATTTGTCATCCATGAGTGTCCTACTCTCTCCAGGTGTCTAATTGCTTTTGTTCTAGCAGCTGAACTGCTGTGTCATTACTACATGATTTATGAAATAGCCAAGGGTCAACTTGTTTTGAAGCATCGAGTAGCCTTCCATCCTATGGACAGCATTATAAAAGAAATCTAAGAAAATGAATGTGGAGTACTGTGTATTTGTAAGAAAAATAGTAGAAAGTTTTTATTTTGTCCGAACAATGTATAGAACAATGTGTTTTTTTTTTAAATGAGAGCAACTTTGCAACTCTAATTTTAATGTAAGCATTATGGTACACTATATTCTAATTGGTACATGGTCATAGAAAAATTCTCACATGAAGGGCATCACTCTCTATACCAGTCGGGAGTTTCCATCTAGACATCTGCTGTTTGACAGCTCAGCAGCACAAAGTGAGACACAGTCTGGCATCAGAGAGAATGGTAACTCCAGTGTGGAAGAGAAAATCCTTTAAAGGCATTAGGGAAGTGAAGAAACTTATGAATTCGAGGGAAATAACTCATCATCAGCTTCTGGAAAAGTATGACAGCAACGCTAAGCGAAGCGTCCTACTTTAAAGTTACAGATAGAAGACTTTACATGGAACTCTGGATGGCAGCCAGCCTTTTCTTTCTTCCACATACCCACAAGCTAATCCCTTCTTCACTGCATGTGCGTTCTCATTGTCATTATCAGACCTTTATTACTTTTCCTTATTGGAGAACAGTATTTAATGTGAGAACTCCCATTTCAGTAAGTTTTTAAGCATGCAATGCAACGTTGCTAATTATAGATATGATGTCATACAGCTGGTCCCTGGAGCTTACTCCTCTTCCTTTATTGATGCCTTAGACTCTTCATGTGATTTTTCAGTCTGACATTCTCCCAAGGCCTGGAGCCACCATTCTAGGCTCCTGTGAGGTCTCTGTTTTATAATCAACATAGCGCTGAATTCATGCTCTGTTAGATATTCTATTCTTGCTCATTTCACACAGCAATATCCTTGAGTTTTGTACATGTTGTCACACATGGCGGGATTCTTTCCTGATGACATATATATGTGTCTGTGTGAATATATATATGTATACATACTTGTATATATAGCTTGGCTATTGTGAATAGAGAATCAACAAACATGGAGTATAGATCTAAGCATTGTACTATGTATTTCTTGGAATTATGACTAGAAAGTAGATGGGGTTTTCTGGACAGATTCTTGCTCCATGAATTCCCTTCAGGGCTATTAATTTACTTGATGTTCTAAACTACCCAGGTTTGCCAACAGCACAAGATCCTGTAAGTAGCTGACATCCGTAAAGCTCTGGAAATGAAGCAAAGACAAGCAGTGTAGAGCTGACACCTCCCCTCCATGTTCTGCAAATTGAAGCATATATATTTATGTCTATTAGGCTCCAGGAAGAATCAGAGATAATGACTTCAAAAATGAATCTGACACCACAGCCATCTAAGTTGTCTTTGTTGGGAAATTAAGTAATATAGTAATAAATGTTCTCCATTAAGGGTTTTAGCCTCACAAAAATATAGATAATCACAAATACATTAATGATTTTTTTACCTTGAAAAAATCAAAGATAATTTAATTCTGTGTAGCTGATTATGTTGAGTCACTCATTTGTTACAAAACTAGAGCCAATCAATAAGTTTTTCTTTCTGGAAAAGGACAAAGTCCTTTGGTTCTATAATAGTCCATTTATAGAAATGTTAAGTATTTTAAACTCTGGTCTCAAAATTAATAACACAGAAAATAATGTAAGTCTTTGTTAGGACCTTCAACTATGCACCACTGATGTCACTACCAAGCCCCATTGTTTAATTAGATATCAGGGCATCCAAAAAACATGTCAGACCAGGCTCATCAATGTTAAGTCATAGATAAAGGCAGGGCTTTGTAGGACTTGGTCCTCCCTAGGGATGATGACAGTTGAAGGCAGGTGAGGGAGGGGGAAGTCATTGTCTTCAGTGGTGTAAGCAGTAGTGAGAAGCTCATGCTCTACCCCCAGGCCTGTGTGGGCAGTCCTGCAGGGCTCACAGACTAAAGCTAAAGGAGATCAAAGAACATAGTGGAGGGAAGTGGGAGGAGATGTAGATATTGAAAAGAGAAACCAATGAAAGACAACAGTATGATCCCTATTTTTCAACAGAACCCATTTATGAACTTTCAAAATATGATTTACTTTCATCTATTTTATTTCATTTGTATATATGTGTTAACAGATCCATAGACTGAACATAGGGATGGATTATAATTAAGGTGACTAATAAAATGCTGGGGTAGAGAAATTTTAAGTTTTTTCTTCAGATTATTTATAGTTTTCCATATATTTACTAGGCCTCATGTGTAGTTTTTGCAAAGAGAAACAACTGTACTGTATATATTTCCAATTAGAGTAAAACAAAATATCTTAATACTATTTTTAACTCAAGTGTGGCTGAAGATACCTTTTGTTAAAAAAAAAAAAAAAAAAAAAAAGAATACCACAAGAGAGATCATATATGTAGAAAATTTCCATCACTATGAAACATCATCTACCTTTAGGACACTGAGTGATCCATTAGAAAGATGGGAATACCTTGCTTTAGGGGGTTTAATGCAGAAATGTATGGGCAAAAAAGGATTGAGAACTGGTGACTATTCAGGGTATAGGAAAAGAACCTGGGGCAGGGGATACATTTCTTTTTCTTAAGGTGGGATTAAGAAATTTCAACCCAGGCAGAAATATGAGAAGAATCACAAAAACCTGCTACACTTAATTCTGAGCACAGAGAAAAGAACTTTAGGTATCTGTACTTCAGGTCACACTGGTAGATTTACACTGTGCTCTGCTCTTAGGAATGTTTTCCCTGGCTATACCTTTATATCTCAACTCCTAGGAGGTGGAAAATTCCAGAAAAGTACCAGAAAGGTTTTCCTTGAGGGACTTGGCAAATCCATTAATGATTAACGTCTGTAGTCTCAACAATGACTCTAAAAACCAGAGGCAGGAGCCTGAGGTGCCTCTTTACTGAGGCCCACAGCTCGCCTCCTCCAACCTTTTAGCTATGTGTCTTAGGTCACATTCTAAGCTCCTCTCTCTCTCTCTCTCTCTCTCTCTCTCTCTCTCTCTCTCTCTCTCCCTCTCTCTCTCGAAACTCCAGAGAGTGGTCTATGGGCATTGTCTCATTAGAACTACAGCCCCAAGCGTTTATCTTTCGCTGGGCAAGATAGCTCAGGAGTGAATTCAGATTTTCCCAGGAATCCTGGGCTCAAAGACAACCATGTCTACTCTTTTAGTGGGTAAAGCCTTATGTCATTTGATTCAAGATATAGTTGGACATACCACACACACACCATGAAAAAAAAATCAGGAATAAACTGAGTTTTCAGTCACCACAGTCCTGAAATGATAGATATCTAAAAGATAGAAGCATTTGGGGAAACACGAAAGATGACTTATTTATACATATAAAAAGAGACACCAGACAGATGCCAGAGAGCTGCAGAGACACAATGAGGAGATGGCAGCAGACACAGAGGAAAGAAGCTGAAATGCTCTGAGAAAAAGGTACTGAGCTTCACGGCTGAACAAAATGGATTGACTTCAGATGAAGGAGCTAGCAAATTATATGCCTGGGCCCTAGGTTACTCAACATAAAAATAATATATGCCTGTGTGTGATTAGTTGAGACTAAGTGGGGCCTAGAGTGAGACTAAACCTCTGGTCTAGGGAAAGTCCGAGCCAGAACCATTTACAACAAATGGTGCCCAATGTGGATTACTCACATCCACATAAAGCCTGAGAAAGCTTAAACAGGGTTCCAGAGCACAGAAACAGAGTCAGAAGAGGCTTTCCAATTGTATCTCTGAAATGGGTCATAGTACAGAGACGCCTTGGTGTTCGGGTTTAAATTTCAAAATGACAGGTCCGAGGCAGGCAGTTTAAACCAAGGGTGGTTCCCAAAGTCTCACAAAATACTCAATGTAAGAAACAAGTTACTTATGGTGGATTGAAGATTTCTGTTCTCACAGGCAAAAGGGAGCATTGTCAAAGATTGATTCTTAGTGACAGCATTTTCTTGGATCAGCTCTGTTTGCTGGAAACTAGCAGAGGCTCGGCTTTTAACTGAAGTTCCTTGATTCAGCCTTAAAGGCAAAACACTTGTGAGTCTTTTAAGAGACTTTGCTACCAAATACTTAAATGAGCAGCAGACGGCAGTGCTTTATTTGATGATTATATGGACCCTAAAATTCCACAGAGTGGTAACTGAATATGATATTTATAGCTAAAAAGTTATACTAGATGAAGCTAGACTAGGAGCTGAGTGGAGCCAAGAAGCCACCCTAGTGATGCCTTTAATCCTTAGCACCACACCTTGGCAGATTAAAGGTGTGTAGAAACAGAAAGAAATAGAGACAGCTGGGTGGGTCAGCCACCCTAGCGAAGCAAAAGGTAATCAAAAACAGAAAAGATAAGAGACATACAGTAGAGATAGATTTAAAAAAAATAAAACTTGTAAATGGTTTAGGTTATGTTTAAAATATACGTAGGCTTGAAGTAGAAAATAAAGAAAAAGGATAAAGTTCTTTTTTAAAATAGAAATAGAGTACAAAGAAAGTAATAAGCCATGTAAAAATGGAAAATACAAAGTGTCTGGATACTATATGTTATTTTCTTGTCTTTATTTTTTTTAATACAAAGGAAGTAGTAAAAGCTACTAAAGGCCATTTAAATATAAGTGCTGTTACATTAATCCCACCTATATACTTGGTAAATGAATTGACATTAAAATTAAAATCCAAAGATATGCTGCTTTGAAGAAGAGGTTTTCTTTTTATTTCTACAGAAAATGAGAAGCTGTGGATTTATTCCCAGTTAAAGAAAATAAGGTTTGATAAAGGAAAACTCCCTGAAAAATCTTCAATAAAAATGGATGTCCCAGATGATTCAGAATGCCAGAGCACCTCTGTTGCAGTTTGCTCTGAGTTCTGCATCCAAAAGTACTTCAAGAAGACTGGCTGAGATTGCCCAGCCTTATAAACTACTCCCCTAAAGACTTATTCATAATCCTAAAATTTTCTTTGGATCCCATGGGATTGCCAGCACCCACATTTAGCAGGAAGTAGCCGAGAGAACTATGCCACATTTCCAAAAAAAAAAAAAAAATGGATTATGGATGTTTGTGTTTGTTTACAGTGTTGAGTATAATTTGTTATAGATAATGGGATAAAAAGGATATTAGATTTGGGGTTCTTATTTTAAAAAGAGAAAAAGGGGAAATGTAGTAAAATTATGGTGGTAATGTAAATATTTGTCCGACCTATGGGTTTAATAAAAGCTGATTGGCCAAAGGCAAGTAGGAAGTATGGGCAGAGATACCAGGCTAAGAAAACTTGGTAACATCTCAGAGCAGAGACAGATAACAGACAGATGCCAAAGAGCCACCACAGAGAGCGGCCACAGACACAATGAGAAGACAGCAGCAGACACAGAGGAAAGAAGTTGATTTGCTGTTTTGAGAAAAGGTACCAAGCCCCACGGTGGAACAAGATAGGTTGAGTTCAGATGAAGGAGCTAGCAATATGCCTGGGCCTTAGGTCAATCAGCATAAAAATTTTTAAAAAATTAAAATTCTTCAAAAAAAAGTCTTTGAACTTTGAACTATTCCATAAATTTATATTTCAATGTGGGTTTGAAAATATATCTATTATTGTCAATGTCACAACAGTGGTGTAATTCTCTTAAAATATTTTGTTTCTAAAGTTATTTTAATTTTTAAAACATATCATTAAAATTCTAGTATTTATTCACTTACAAAAACTTCAAAATATGTGGATAAATTCCCCAGTCATTCTCCTGTGATGTTTAAAATAGTTTTCCCATAGTTGAAAGTGATTGTTACAGAGTTTATAAATTTGTATACATACATGTATATACATATGAGTTTACTTAATTTTAAAGCGTTTGTTTGAATAGTATGTTGTCATATTTATTTCTTGTAATTTCTTTTTCTCACTTAATATTTGCAGGATTCACATAGACTTAATTTATTCCTCTTACTTAGTGCATACAAGTTTACAATGTGGATCCACTACAGTTGTTTTGTTTTACTAAAAGTAAATAGGGCGAATGTGAAGACATTAATGAAGAATACTTTCTCACATATATTCCCAGCCTTTGCCTCCTTTGATTAGAAGTACTCACCTCCTCAGCAAAGTGCTCACATTTCTCAATGAAATAATCATGTCACAACTTTTAAGTTTCTAAGTAAACTTTAGAAAAATCATGTTTTGTTTTATTTTGTTTTGTTTTTTTAAAAAGTAGCCATTGAAGGGATCTTGGAGTCAACACAAGATACACCCAGACACTAGATTCTCAGCACAAAGGAAATGTATTTACCCTTAAAGAATAAGCAACTGCCTTGGGATCAGGCAAAGACAGCCCAGTTGTCCTCTTGAGGTCCTTCTCTTTTGTGTTGAGAATTTAGTGTCTAGGTATGTCCTGTGCCAACTCCAATTCACCTGCAGTCATGAAAACCTTAAAACATAACTTCACCCCCTCAAAAGGGTATTTTTTAATTTTAATTTGTAAAATTAAAATTGTGAGGAGTTTAACAACAACAAACTGACAACCAAAAACAATGCTGAAAAAATAGCTTGGAATGAATGGTCAAATAACCAAAAGAAAAAGATCAAAATTTCTCCCAAGGCCATCTCTAGACTTCTAGAATAAATGTCTGACTTTATCCCAAACCAACAACATTCAGTCCAGAAAACTAGATAATGTCTCCAGAAGTCAGAAGTTCATGTCGGTCTCTAGGAAAGGAACATTTCAACCAGATGCCTCCAAGTTATCAAAGGAGCTTGGCTCATGCCTATTACAGCACAAGGATTGACCACAGAACTTCGCTGACTTTAAAATAAAACAACTTACCCATCATCTCCCACCATTTTAATCAGTTAAGACTTTAATGGCTTTTGCTGACTCCAGGAAATCAGTACATTCAGTGTCCATGTCTGGAAGGTTCTATCATACCCCTAAGTAGACTTAAGAGAGGTCAGGAATCCATAAGCCACAAACAGCCAAACCTGGGGATCCTTTAGTAGATGAATTTCACCTGTGGCCCCCAGGAAACAAAACAGGCAGTCCTGAGCCAGTGCACGTTTCTCACTATCAGGTCACTAAAACATAATCTTTACCTTGACTTACAGAAGCATAGTATCACCAACATTGGTTTAGCTTGTAAAACTTGGCTGCTATAACTTGTCAATGTATGCTTAGATTGTTCCCAGGTTTTCACTATAAAAATTATGCCATAATAACAATATATATATACATGCATGTCTATTTCTCTGGAAGAGATAGTCAGAAATAAAAAAAAAATGTCAACATATTCTTTAGCACAAGGAATCGTCCCACTCATTGTATTGCTAGAACAAACTTCTTGGGACTTTTGTCTGTTCCGTGTTTTTTGTACACAGTAAGTTTGAACAAATAATTCACATTTACATTTGTAACTCTGTGGTCTCTCTTTGGTTCCAAATAAACTCTGTATGTTCTGAAAAAAAAAAAAAAAGAAGAAGCTATGGAGGAATACCAAGTAGAGTGTAAATGCACTACTCTAGAGTCTCTCCTCCAGAATGTCTCTTCTGTTGCTGAAAAATTTTTATAGCATAATTTTGAGGCTAGTGCTAATTCTTTTGTGAGAAAATACCTGATAAAAGCAAGTTAAAGAACAAGGTTTTGACTCACAGTCTGAAGGTGCAGTTCATCATCATCATGGCTGCAGTCACATTAATTCTAGACAGGAAGCAGGGATGACACCTAGTGATCAGCTTCCTCACCTTTTTATTCAGTCTCATGGGATGGTACCACCTATACTTAGGGTTTAGTCAGTCTCCTACTTCAACTGGCCCAGTATAGAAATCCTTCACAGGCAAGCCAAGAGCTTTGTTTCTTAAGTAACTCTAGATTTTGTCCAGTTGACAATAATAACCATTATGATCCTCTACTAAACACAGGTTTTTGTCAGTGAAAAACTTGTGTTGCCAGCATCACCACCAGTGACTTTTAAAGCAGGTACCAGCTAACAATTTAAACAGAGATAGACAATTGACTGTAATATAAAGTAAAGAAATAAGGTTAGAAGGGAAGAAAAGATGGCAAAGACAAAAGAATACTCCAACTGAAGTCTGCCTGAATCACCTTGACTGTGATCACAGGTGACAGTGTTCCTACTCAGAGTCTCTTCAACGTTTTACTTCACTCAAGAGTAGCACTCATCCTTAGCATCACAGCTTGTCTCTTACACCTGTCAATCAGGTGACAGAAGTCTAGCAGAGAAGTATGACAACTGGTTTTTACTAGGTATCTGAAGACTAGTGCAGTCTTCCACCAGGTTCAAATATTGCCAAGATATCACTGAAACGTTCACACTCTCATTTCCTTTCCTTTCTCTTTGTTCACCCAGGGCAGCTCAGATGAGTATAACATACATAAAACTTAATTTTTAAATTCCCAAATGACTTATCAACAACAAGCAAAAGTCATGTCAGGGTATTTTCCCTTATGGTTTATTAAAAATCTTGACCATTTGATCTGTGAGTTTAATATTTAAACTAAATATTGTCATAGAACATAATACCTTGAGGAAAAGTCAGAAAGGAAGAAAAAGAGAGAAAACTTAAGATGCCCTCAAAGCTGTTTTTGCTCTATATGATTATATATGGTATTATGTTCTGTTTTGCTAAGCAATAAGTAGAAAAGATCCCATAGAAATGCTTTTGGAGAAAAAAAAGAATAAGGTTAGTGAAATAAATAAAACTTTTCCATTCTTACTTCATTTTATCACTTCAGAAGAAGTAATAAAAGCTCTTTCTTTGTATTATTGCTGTGCATTAAATATTAAATACTGAAAGACTGAAACAGTGTTTGCCAATCAGAAAGCAACAAAATGAGGAATCCAATTCACAGACCACATTCATCAATGAAACTCAGGACAAATGTCTAACTCTGGTGCCTGTTAGCAAACTAAAGTCCTTGCTAGGCTCTAAGCTCACAAGGGGTGCTTGTGGCTCCTCTCTGCTCTCCTCACCTTGCCTGCTCCCTACCCTAAACCTCTACAGCCCAGGGGTTTGTTGTCCTCCTCTGGCTTTTGATTCCTCTAAACACCTGCCATCTCAGCCTGGCCATGGATTCTCTTGGTTCCCTTTGACCTCTTGGCTCAGTCTTGGCTTTTTCTTGGTTCCTATCTCCATCCTCTATACCTGCTATTGGTCCTCTGTTCTCTCTCTTCTCATTCTCTCCTGCTCTATCCCATTCTCTCTCTCCTCTCCTGACTCACTGGACACTTCCAGATGCCTCTGGCTATACTATCCCTCATATCTATAATAAAATTCTTCTCTTCAACTATACGTTGGAGCAGTCACGTCCTCATTTCATTTAATTAGATTCTGGCACAAAGAATGCACATTTAATCCATATCAAAGGCTTGTTGAGATTCAAAGGAAAACCACTAATAAATGAAAGATAAAGAAAACATCTTACACCATAAAATACTATTCTTCACACCTTAGCTATAGGCATAATTTACCTATGGGACAAATAACCTCTGCTGTACTTTGTGGTTTTAATCTATGACTAATGCACCAGGGGAAAAAAAAAAAGAATTATCTGTGAATTTCAAAGCATTAACTCAAAGTGTCTGACCACAGGAATAATTTGTGACCTTTGTAAAAACACACACTTCCTGGTTTTACTATAGAGATTTTACTTCCTCAGAATTGATATGCCAGTAGGATCCAACATTTGGATAGCTGGCTGGCATTTTTTTTTTAAAGCTTAAGAGTTAACCTACTGCAGCTAGCTAGCTGTGCTATAATGTTTCAGGGAATGCTGGCAGAGTCAGGCTCCAAATGCCAGCTTACTCTGCTATCCTACACTGTCTGAGTTGCCACTCTGAGTTACTTGGCACTCCTTAGGAACTTCCTGCCATCCATGCTTGTCCTCCCTCCAATGAGGGTTATGACATACTGAAGCTTTTGTAGAATACTTACAAGAAACATATTAGCACTTTAAATTAATTATTCTGCCAATAATTAAAACTGGAATCAAATTTACTGAATCAGAAATCATACTTTTTAATGAATAATTTAAGCAATTAAAACAGGCTTTTCATAATGCTTAACCAGTGATTTTTCAACCTGGGAGATGAACAACCCTGTCACAGTGGTTGCCTAAGACCATTGGAAAACACAGATATTTACATTACAATTCATCACAGTAGCCAAATTATAGTTATGAAATAGCCATAAAATAATTTTATGATTTAAGGTCACCACAACATAAAGAATTGTATTAAAGGGTCACAGCATGAGGAAAGTTGAAATATTAAATCTGTGCTAAATAATAAAGACACTGAAAATACTCTTCCTCGGACAGAAATGTACTTTTCCTCTATATTGGTCTGCTTATTTTTCATAATTACCTTGTGAAATGAGCATCACTTCACCATTATGCTGATGAGGACACTGACAGGTGGGTAGTTGAGTAACCTGTTCAAGATTCCATGCACAGCTGGGGGATGAGCGCACATTCAGAGCCAGACTTCCCACAACCCTTTTGTTCAGAACCTTTTCTCCAAATACACAAGGGCCAGTTATTTCTTCTACTATGAAATATGTTTTCAACCAAGGGTTTTCCTAGTGTGTTCTCAATTTATCATAACTCTTTCAAAACTTGACCTTTTTAGTCTCTGTTAAAAGCACTCCACAGCCCCCACAATGAGTAGGCAGAGAAATTGGCAGCACAGGCCAGAGTCAGATTTAGTCAAACATCAATCCACTTGTAAAAGTCCTTGTAAAAAATGTCTTTCATGCTTTGCCAAGCAATAGAAGAGAGGCTGACATGCAGGTTGTATAAACTTTCATCCCAAAACATCAGAACATTCTAGTCTGCAACCTCCAGCGTCTATAGATTTCTTCGTGTCCTTGGTCATTTTCAACACACTTAGAAATTTCTTTCCCCACAGGACATGCATAATCCATCATGTCAGTTAAGGAAGCTTCTCACCTGACCCAGGACTGGGTAATAGGACAGAAAGCAAATATCTGCAACTCTATTACTCCTTAGAACACAACCAGTGCTACTCATATGTGCTCGAGGATGTCTTTCTTTATTTAAAGCCTTTCCTGTAAATCTCTGGGCCTAGCAAAACTGGGGACAGCTCCAATGGCTGACGATAATTTCTCATCCCTGAGAAAAACTATATAGAGATGAGCAGGCTTCATGACTGTGATCTTTCTTTTCCAAATTTGTTCCATCTCACTGACGCATTCAATCACTGCATACTAGCCAGGGGCTTGGTCAGCCCTAGGGCTATCAAAACCCCTTTGGCCACAAGTAGACAGTCAAGAGAGTTTCTAACAGTAGCCAGAGAGTCAGTGGGAATGCCAGAGTATAGAGATTTTATCCCAGCTTTGGGGTGCTAAGTGAGGACCTAGGGTAAGAGTGAGGAAAATATTCCTGAGGTAACTGTACATGAGGAATTATACTGAGGTAAAAGCAGACAGTTTGGGGGTCAGAAATATCCCAGATAGTAAAGATATCATGAGCTGAGGCTTGGAAGAAATGAATCTACATTTATATGTTGAATGGACAGGGTATGCTGGGGGATTATAGTGTGTCCAAGTGAATGAATATGGAGTGTACTCATGTATCTCTCTCTCTCTCTCTGTCTCTCTCTCTCTCTGTCTCTCTCTCTCTCTCTCTCTCTCTCTCTGTCTCTCTCTCTCTCTCTCTGTGTGTGTGTGTGTGTGTCTGTGTGTGTGTGTGTGTAAGGGGAACAAGGGAAGGGTGTATTCTAAGTATTTGGAGAAAGGGAATGAAGAGCAGCAAATGAGGCAAAAGTGACAGGTATTGATGGTCACCCGGAGTTCCAGCTAAGGTTTTACAGTCTGTTATTATACAGTCAGGAAGCTGAACAGAAAATCTCTGGAAACTACCCTACGCTAACAGCTGCCTTTTTATTCCTTTCTACATACATAAAGATCATTACTGCCAATGTGTGTTATGAATCTACATTTAAAAGTGTGGAATGTGAAAGCTGAAGGGGGTCCAAGTGGGGCAGAGGAAGCGACCTAAGGAGAGGATAACCAAAAGTAGGAGGAAAATAATTACATTAAATGTTTTCATAGTAGAGCCCATTATTTCATGCACTTAAAAAGAAGAAAAGAAAGGAAAAGAGAAGAAAAAGAGCAGAAGACTAAAAGACACAAAACCTTGGAGTAGATGAAGCTCTAACTATCCAAAGCCTGGACACAGGACTTTCCCTCTTGATATTCTCTGGTACATTCCTAAGGCTCCTCTGGACTTTCCTAATCTGACACAAAAAATTGGACTCTGGGAGTGTTGAGTGTGAAGGATGGAAGACAGACAGCATGGGCATGATTCCTGATTCCAGTGACTTGTTCTCTAAACCAAGGCCAACTGCTTACGACTTGTTGTCTCAGTTCCTTATTTATAAAATAAAATGATGTTGGTATTTATGAGTTGTTCTGTACACTGAATACTTACTAAAAAAAAAAACCTAGCACAGTCCACTGCATACATAAAAGAGGGCCTTGGCAAATGCAAATGCTATTCTCTTCCTTATTGATATAAAATTTCATCCTGAATCTTATCATTTAGGCTTTCTTAAATATCTAAGAATTTACTTCTCAGTTAACATATAAAATGTTCATAGCAAGTCAAAGAATGGGGCCAGAACTTCTCAATTTATTACATTATTTAAGCATTTAGGGCTTCAATTTTTGCAATAAAAATATAATTTATATCATAGTATTGATACTCATATGCAATTCATGTAGTTGCTCCAGACTCTGGAATATATTGTATGGATAACTGATATACACACTACATATGGAATAAATATCCATTTAATTTTATATGTAAATAAATGCTTACTGATAAACTTTTTGATGAGTTCCATAAGAAGACATATAAAATGAACACACACTTCATCAAAAGTAATATGAATATAAGTCCTTCTATAACCATTTTAGGAATTAAAATTTTTACTAGCAACAGAATAATGGGTACCTATTTCTGTTCCTCATTCCTATAACAAAATACATGAGAGTATAGAATTTCTAAATAAAGAGGATTTGTTTAGTTCACAGTTTTAGAAGCTGGAATCCAAATTGCCAGAACTTCCATTCTGGGCATCTCAGGCAATAGAGACTTAGGGTGGAAGGCTTATGGAGAAAACAAAGAAAGAAAGACAGGGTAGGACCAGAAGCCAGACAACCATAACCTACACTCTCAAGAATTAGTTCAGTGTACTACAAAACTGTCTTAACTCCTTTGGCGAGAAGGGGCCTAATTAGCCCCAACTCTGAGAAGTCCCATCACCTCTTATTTTTACACAGTGAGAACCAAACTTCTAACACATTAACCCATGATTGTAAATTACATCCAACCTAATGGGAGGAAACTGTCTCAACATATACAAGGGATGTAGAGATACAAAGCAAACACAAAAGAGAGTAACCAAGGAAAGTTCCTTAGAAACATGAGTCCTAAGCACAATACAATAATATATCAAAAAGAAGCTGTCTTAAAATGCCATAGTATTTTCTGCTTTAACATAATGCAAAAATGCATTTTTTTCATGAGACTAAATGAAGTGGGATCTGAGCAGAAGGAAAACTGACCCAGACAAACCTCCTCTACACTGTTCTCTGTGGGTCAGTGAGTTATTTCTTTTTTAATTTCTGAGTCTCCATTTTCTCTCATACCAGCCACTTACTTGTAGTCAGGTCTTTCTTTTGCATCACTTTGCATAAAATATGGAGGAAAAGATTGCTAATTACATGTCAAGAGAAGTCACTGTCCCACAGAGCCAGTCCTTAAACCATTTAGTTCCAAATAATCTCACAAAGTCTTATATTATTACATGTTGTTTGGCCTATGGCTCAGGCATATTACTTGCCAACTCTTACTCTTACACTAATCAATGATTAGGCATGTGTCTTAGAACCTTTTATCAGAGTAGCATTCTCATCCCTCTTCTTCTGTGTCTACCTATCATCTCTGCTCTCCTCCTCCTCCTCCTCCTCCTCTTCTTCTTTTTCTTCTTCCAAGTTTCCTTAATATGGTAGCCCCGCCCATGCTTCCTGTTTGCCTTCTGGCCAATCAGCATTTTATTAAATCAATAGGAGGGACAAATGCAATGTACAAGAGCATAATTGCACAGTACTCGCTCTATTCCATTCCTGCACCTAAACCTCATTCTCAAGACACCTACAACAAAAGAAAAAAAATGCATCCTCTTACTCTCCCATATGAAGCCACCTTCTATCCTTACTGGCCACAATAACAAGGGGTGTTTCTATTTTGTTAATAAAATTGATGCAACCAAGCAAAAGTATTTACTGCTTTGCTAAGATGTATAAGAATTAACTCATGGAGATGGCAGTGAAATGCCACATTTTATTGAATCTATGATGCCATCAGTTATAAGTCTATATTTTTTGTTGGTTTTTGTTTGTTTGTTTGTTTGTTTGGGGTATTTTTTTGAGACAGAGTTTCTCTGTGTCCTGGAACTCACTCAGTAGACTGGCTGTCCTCAAACTCAGAGATCCACCTGCCCCTGCCTCCTAAGTATTGCCATTATTTGTGGTCCAAGGTAATTTTACATCAACCATAAAAGGTGAAACACCTGCACCTGCCAGGTAGCACAATACCATAGTATGTTCAAGAATGCAGTTCTACAATTTATCACTACATTGTGACTTTATCTTTATTTGTAACCAACAGGAAATGACTACTTTCTTCAGTGCTTCTCTTGACATGTAATTAGCAATATTTTCCTCCATATTTTATACAAAGTGCTGCAAAAGTTAAGTAACTGTGTCTCTCATTCTTCCCAAAGTGCTGAAGCATTTGTCTTGCTTCCCAAGACAGACTGGAATTATGATTATCACTGAATTTATTAATTCCTTCTCCACTATTGTTAAACTTGTGCCACTATTCTCTACTTTTGTGATTCTCTGAAAATGCAAAAAGTTTTCTCTCACTTTTGAGTTAAAATTTACATCTTCTATAGAAATTTCAAGTGGCAACTGAATTCAAGATGTGGAGTATTGTCAATGCCAACAACAACTAGAGTAAAATTTATTGTGAAGAACAAATTACCCTTGTACAGGTAATGACAGCTCAGCTATGATGGTGATGAAAACAATCCATGGATTAAAAATCATGTCCTCTGGTCAAAGATATTTTGAACCCAGAGAAGAGTATCTTAGAGTCATTTAGAACAGCAATAGGGCTTAATGTTTGTCTTCCAGGCATTCATCCATTATCATTTTGAAATAAGATATAGACAATACAAAAAGCTGATGTAGCCTTCAAAGGACCATTTCAAACAATAAGTGCTAGAAGTATTTAGTGCAGATAGACAATAATTTATGCTTTATCTTCTCTACAAAGGAAATAGTAGAGACAATTCTGGTTTTAAATCCTGTGGCCCATCTTCTCAATTGCAACATATTGAACAGTACTATTTTATGAAACAAAATATAACTATAAATTGTAGATATGAAACTCATGTAAAGTTTTACAACACAAGTCAGAATGTATTCCATAAGTTGTGTTAATAAAAGAAGTCAAAAGAAGTCCTAATACTGAAAAATTATACATGGAATTCCTTCTGGCCTGACGAGGATTGTCCCTGTTAAAGTTGGCAGATGACAGGGCCTACATGTAATTATTCTCAAGTATTTATCAGCTCAAATATCTTTACTTGGTCTCAAACCACCATCATTTAACAGAGACTTAGCCCAACTCCTCAAGGTGAATGAGGCCCAAGCATTGTTGGTTGACAAGAGGGTTATTGGAACCACTGGCAGTGATCCAATCAGGAAGGTAAGGGAGCCATCTGTCCTTCTGCCAATGGCTTACAGCCTGCCTCCGTGAAGCATAAGCCAGAAGCTGTATTCCATAAATCTGGGCAGAGTATCTTGGACTTTGCTGTTATTCTGGAACATATGTCCATAACTTTCAGAATTTGAATTGTGTTCTCCAAATATAGGCTGATGTTCTGACATGCAGTATTTAAAATGTAACTTTATCATAAAACATATTTCCATAGTCATCAAATTAAAATGAGATCTCAGGGTAGGTCTGATGCAATGCCATTTGTGTCATTGTTAAAAGAAAAACATTAGACAGAGGACATTTCCATATTGGAGAAGGATGCTATGAAGACTTTTGATACAGCACCACAAACCACAGATAGAAAAAGGTGAAAGTGCTGTACATGTAAGCCCAGAAGTGCCAGCAATTGCTGACAAGTGATCAGAAGCCAGGAAGAGGTTGGAAAAGATGCTTTCCATCAGGTCTCCAAAAGGAGTATAATAGTGCCTTGACATTTTGGTTTCTGACTTTGAGTCTATTGGACTTCTAGGAAATAAATGAATTTGTTGTTTAATGTGTTTGGTTTATGGTGCTATACCACAGCAATTCTCATGCACTCACATAGCATGCACATCAGTCTTTTTTTATGGGCTTCTGAAGATTATCAAATGCCAGTGCTTTATTATTTACTCAAAATATTTTCAAACAGAGGATAGCATAAAAAAGAAAACTCAAAATGTATCTTATTCACTTGCTGCAAGCCAAACAGATGCAATAGACGGCGACATTTTTGGCTTTTGATGGATTTCCCACAGCCACCATAAGAAGTGCTGATGTAAATCTGGCTGAGTGGCTGTTTCTTACTAGAATGTGATCAAAACAAAACAATGCTACATTACAACCCAGATTTGCACACTGTTCTTTCTCCAAAGGAGGAAGTTGATAAGCACTCCAATTGCTGAGGATCTATTTATTCACAGCTAATGGATACAGTGTCACAATGAAGGAAGAAGTCTTGATATTCAGAAATTTCACTCCTCTAGTAATAAAGTAGATTTATATTCAAAAGTTTTCATTGAAATTTAACTTTCAATATCTGAAGTTAATGGTTTTGTTATGAATTCTAGACCTCACTATCTGCTCAGACATTCAGAATATAAAATCTACTTAAGACATTCTGTCTTCAGAAAGAGCACAGAATCAGAAATACTTCATCTGATCTCATTCAAGATATGCTATGCATCCAATATGCAAAAACTTCATTTTAATCCAGAGGTAGCCAGGCTTTTCACAAATATATCAATATCTAAAAATTTACATCTTTAGTTCTCCTTACTATTGAGGATTTGGTAGGTACTAGATTCTCTCTAAAAAACAAACAAACAAAAAAACTATCCAAGTAGTTGGTAGGATAAGCCTTCTGAGAAATAATTTAAAGTCAGAATTTGTTACCTCTATTTCATAGTTGTGTGTGTGTGTGTTAGTATTATAGAATAAAACCTCTATAGCTTCTTTGTAATTTTTTTTTTATTTTTCTGATTCATCTATAATGACATAGGAAAATTCTCTAGGGTACTAGTGCATTGCTTGTACCAAAGAAAACTTGATTTATATTGTAATCTTGTTTTAAAAACAAAGTGACAGATTACTACAGTTGTCTCAACACAGATGTTTTTCTTGTCATTATTTTTCACAAGGATTCATTAGTACCCAAGAAATGAGAGCCCCCTTTCTTTTCTGTCCAGATCTAAATACTCTGCATAGTTTTTTCATCACTATTACTCTCTTTTTAAAAAAGATTTATTTCTTTATTATGTATACTGTATACTGTATACAGAAGAGGGTACCAGATGTCCTTATAGAGGGTTGTGAGCCTCAATGTGATTGCTGGGAATTGAACTCAGAACCTCTGGAAGAACAGTCAGTGCTCTTACCCTCTGAGCCATCTCTCCAGCCCCACTATTACTTTCAAGCCCTTTAGATTCCTCCTTTTTGATTCTACAAACTCATCAATATCTCCAACCAGCTACAACTCTTTAGATGCGACTGAAAAGAAAGTAAGTTAACAGTTTCTAACAGATGGCCGTTTTCTCTCATACCAGACAGCATTTTATGAAAAAACAGAAGGCAGTAAGCACTGTGTTATCCCAGGGTCAGACCAGGCAGCACTAGTATGCTCAGGAGCATGCCATCAAGTCTGCTGGCCCTTTTCTGTTTGCAGTCCACCCCCCGCCCCAGTGGCTACTTCAAGAGCTGCCCACAGGCTTGGGATCTAAGCACAATATTTGTTACCAAAGGACCCAACTTAACATGTCTCTTTTGAGGGTTACCCTACTATAATCATGTCAATGCAGCTGACTTGGTTTCTTAAGTGGTTTTGGTGTTTTTAATTATTAAATCAATTGGTTAGAAACCACTCAACATGTTCTATTTGAGGTTTCCCTTTCCTTATGGCTGCCTTCCCTGTTCTATGGATTTACTTTCTTTTCTACTGAAGCCAATATGTTTGACTTGGTAAATTTTCCTGAGTTCTTTTTCTACTTCCACCATGAGATGTTTTCTAAAATTATTTCTCGATTAGTTCTCATATTGAGATTTCATATGTCTAACATATTCCCTCCATTCATCTGCCCAAATAAAGATTAAATCTATGGTTGGAAGTTTTGTACCATAGTTTAGTGAAGAATGCTGATTATCACCAAAAGAGCACAGCAGTGAATTTGTGATGTGGGAGAGATATGGGTACCAGAAAATGGTACATATGTTAAAGAACTCCTAGCTTCCCCTTTGGAGGTCTCAAGATTTATTCCAATACTTCTTGAATAGTCAGTGGATATTTTAAATAAGACTATTTTTATGGTTCTTGGCTGTCTTGCCTAAATGCCTCTGTATTCAAGCAGTCACAGATGGACCATCAGAATGAATGCTGTCAAGCAAAGGAAGACTGATTGTTACCAGACAGTATTAGACCACATTAAGAAACTGAATTATTCCCTGCTGACATTACAGAAGTGTACTAACCTGACATAGCTGCTCTAAGACTTGACAGTTAAAAACTCAATAGCAGCTTTTTCTCCCAGGTGTCCCTTCATGTCTATAAGGGACTGGTTTCAAGATCCCTGTCCAAAGTTCACAAGAGCTCAAGTTTCTTTCAGAAAGCACAGTAGTCTCTACACAAACCTACCTATTTACTTTAAGCAATTGTAATAGGTTATTATTTTTTAAATGCCTAGTATAACACAATGTTAAGAAGCTGTAAAAGTGATGGTTAGTTTTGAAACCTTAATACAATCTAGATTTACCTAGAAAGGGAGTACAATGAAATATTGTTTAGATCAAGTTGGTTTTGGGGTATATCCGGGGTGATTAACTTAATTGAGTTAATGATGGGGGATGACTCAGTCCACTGGGAGCATTACCATATTCTGGGGTTCAGTCCTGCACTAAAGAAATGTGAGCTGAAGAATAAGCATATATACATGTATTGACTCTTTGCTCTTAACTGTAAATTTGATGACCTGCTTTGGCTTTTTACCATGACTGAATGAATATAGAACCTGCTGTGTTTGCTTTTATTGTTTGTGCATATGTAGTTTTAAGGCTGACTATTCTGCATTGAACAACCAATAAGGGTGCTAATTCCTGCAAGAGAATAATTCTCCTTTTCCCAGAAGTCAATAGTCTTATTCTGGCATTTACCTAATCTGGATATTGTATATGAGTGAAACCACATATGTGTTCTTTTGTGACAGAGTGCTTTCACTTAATGATGATTATTTAATGTTTATTCATATTCCACTTTATGCTTTCAATATTACCACTTTGTTCTTTTTAATTGCCCAATTAATTTCTAAACAGATTATCATGCCCAGGAAACCCTGCTTGTTAGATGTGCATCCCCTAAAGAAGCTTTCTCACATTAGTTTACTTTAATTCTTTCTATTTCTGAATTATTCCTGAATTATTTGTTTTGTAGTACTAAACTCCACTTGGCTAAAGTGAGGCTGGAAGCAGAGGATACATCAATTAGGCATAGTTATTAAACTTAATAAAAAGGACTTGACTCTTTAATAAGTATAAACAGGGCTGGAGAGATGGCTCTGCTGTTAAAGGCTAGGCTCACAACCAAAAAAGTGTGAACAGGACATACAATCTACATTAAGGCAGTGCAGGGAGCTAGTGAGATCAAAAGGCAGACGCCATTCCCAGTACTGAGATTCAAGGCTGGAGAAAGGTGGCTAGAGCCCAGAGAGGAAGCTGAGGAGAGTCACCTGTGTAGCTTGAGGAAAAGCCAAGTATCAGGAAAGCAAACCACTAGCAGAGCTGTTCCATCAGAGATGCTATGGCAGGCCTAACAGGAAGGGACATGTGGAAGGCACTTCCGAGGGATCCATATGTTCAGAGAGAAGCTTGGCAGGAGAAGCAACGTGTTGAGTGATCCAGGAAGGCAGCAGAAGCTGTCCAGTTCCTGTAGTGACACCTCTAGATCTTCAGGAGAGTTGCAAATAACAAGATACACATGTGAAGAGAATCTCTTTGATTTCTCTTTTTCCTGGAAACCAGAATAGGACTGTTCTGGGAAAGTGGGGTTAGGTGTAGGAGTAAACCACACAGGAATAAGAGAAAAATGTGTGAGAAACTGAGAAATCTAAGGAAGGCTTCATTTTTTTCCTTAATTCATTCAGATCCCCAAGAGACCAGAATAGCTGAGATGTATTTGCCTCAAAAAAATGGAAAGAGCTCATCATTTCTGTTTCAATTGAATTTTTTATGTAATATATTTTGATCATAGTTCTTTCCTTCCCCTAACTCCTCCCAGATTCCTCCAACCTCCCTGCCCACCTAACTGTATGTTCTTTCTCTTTTCCTCTTGCTCCTTCAAAACCAACCCCCCAAAAAAAACAAACAAAAAAATCCTACAAAAATCAAAACAAAAGAATAATAATACATACACACAATGGGGCTTATTCTGTGTTAACCAACAATTTCTGGGCATAGGTCCTGCTTTGGAGTGTGGTTGGCACACTCAATGCCACTCCGTTGGAGAAAACTGCTTTTTTTTCTTTGCTGGCCAGTATCAATTGTGAATAGCTTCTGGGTTCAGGTTAAGATTCCATGGCGACTTCCACCTCTCATGCTGGGACCTTGTCTGGCTTCAACTTGCACAGGTCATGTGCATGCTGCCACTGTCTCTGTGAGTTCATTCGTACATCATCAGTCTTGTTGTACCTGGAAGGTACAGTTACTTGTCATCTCTGGTTCTTACAATATTTCAGCCACCTCTTCTGCATAGATCTCTGAAGTTATGGAAAGAATATCAGTAATGAGTGCTCAAATGTATATTGTTCAGTTATGGGTCTCTGTGTTAATTCCCATTTACTGCAAGAAACAGATGGAGAGCCCATCATTTCATGTAAAAGTATTACCAATAAAGAAGTGGCTTCACTGCAGTATCACAGTTATTACAACCCCCCAGCCTTGGTCCTTTAATTAAACCAATTTCTAAATGCATATATCATGACTTCTTACCCAATGTTTTGAATTGTTTCCCTTGGTTAGTTACTAATGCTGCAGTGACAACATGTTTTTAAATCCCCTTCATTGTAGATGAACAGTGTACTACCTATAAAAAAAGATAGTCTGGTATTTTTGGAAAACTAACTACCACTTTTAATATCTGTTAGAAATGTGCATTTTGATTCCAGATAAATCTTTTGTGATGTGCTTGTTTATGTGAACTGGGTACCACTGAGTTTAATAACTGAGTCTTATTCAAAAGGAGAGAAAGACGAGGGAATGCAGAGTTGTTTTTTTTTTTTTTTAGTGGGAAGAAATTAGTAAAAATGCTGCTTTAAGGACCTGATACTGCTGATTTAAAGGGTAATGTGTCACATAGAAAGAAAACAATGTACTAGGTCAAATATACATTGCCACTGAATCTGAAAAAACACAGTTTTCAACACAGTATTAAGAAAACCTAGATAAACAACAAAAACTTCCTGTGAGAGACTAAAGTAAGGCAAGCCGAGTTCACAGTAGAAATGTTCCAAATGGAGAGAGACTCCAAGTAAACTGAAAGCTCTGGTACTTCTAGTTACTTTGGTTGCTGAACCCTTCCTAATCTTAATGGTTTTATAATATCAAAGTCAAATGCAGATAAAATATGCTTTCTTGGAAGATTGAGGACAGTGTTCATGGTGAAAGATGACATCCAGAGGAAAGATGTTTAGAACCTCTACTCAAAACCGTGCTTTCCATGAGTGCTATAACTTATGCTATAGGCACTCACACTAATCTAGGCACATTAATTAATCTCTGCATAGCCAAAATCTAATTCAGTAGGTGTTGAATGTTGCTTTGGATTCAGGTTTTCAAAAAAAAAAAGTGCTGGTCCATAAATCATTATTGTACCCTTCTTTCCACCTATTAGTAGTATCAATTAATTGTATATTCATAAGTCTTTTCAATTGTGTAGATTGGGAGTCACTGAAGTCCTGTGAAGGGCAACAGTGAAGCTCTTCTCCTTTGACTTCTGAATTGCCTTGACTGTTATCTGTGGTCACTTCTACCTTGACCAATTTTTCTACCTTTACTGCAGTCAAATGTATCCATGTTAGTTGTAAAGTTCACTAGCTACAAAAGTTAATGGAAATATTATTGTCTGAACTTTGATGTCATCTAGTTTAATATTTCTCATAGTACAAAGGTTTATTACATATTTCTACTCCATGGCTAGACACAAAGGTTCTTATCCTCAATAAAGGGGGAAAAGCTCATATCAATATAAACTGTTAAATGGATGTTGGTATTTCTTTTATTAGTGGCACACTGCCTTTACTACTTCCAGAGTGCTAGGCACAGGTCCATCCTTTCAAGATACAACAATTTTAAAAAATGGACAAGGTAACAAATCTCATTCTCCTGGAGCTTATATAGTCATGAATCATCTTCCATCTTGTCATGGGGCAGGTAAGAAAACCAGAAATAGAAATTCTCAAAGCCATAGTTATTTCTCTCAAGTAACTAGGTTAAAAAAGCTATTAACATTTTTATCTCAGAAGACTACAAAGCAAATGTTCTTCTGTATCTTATTTTAGTTTTAAAAATGGGAAGGTAACTTTGATCTTTGAAAAATAATTTAACTATTAAAAATGAACATAAACTAGAATCAGGTATTTCTATAGTCTTAAGTAATGAGAGCATAATATTTATAATGAATCCAGGAGGGGAGACTGGTGATTCTATTACTATTCATATTAATATTGTATGGGTATCTTCTTAAACTATATCAATGCTCATATAACAAATGGCATAATTTTGCTGAAAATTTATTCAGGCCAAATAGTTTGAAGTTACAGGTACGGCCTAGATCTACAAACATAAATTATATTGCTTCAGATGTTTCCAGAGATATCACAAAGTGCTCCAAAAGCATACATACAGTCTTCCAATGTTAACGAAAGTAGAAGCATGCATGAAGAACTATAGGAAAATGTTCCCAGGTCTCTTACACAGGTTTGATTTTTTTTTCTCAATAACTTTTTTGCTGTAACTCAAGTACAAACAAGAGTTGTATCTGATCATATGTATATATATATACATATATATATTATTTGTATTTTTACATCATGCACCCCATCAAACTCAGTTATCAGTCCTCTCAGATTCAAACCCACTCTTATGATCTCCTCATTACAAAAATTCCCATTCATAGTGCTCATTTACTTACTGGAGTATAGTTAAATTCCCTGTGGCCAGACCCTCTTAGGCTCTCTTCTTTGGCTACTTGAAGCCACAGAGATGACCGACTGATGACAGCCTCTATGATTTGTATGGACAAATTTGTGCACATCAGCTTTACCATAGGTATCATTTTGCTACCCATACTTGCTCTTGCTTTCATTAATTTATTTTAGTTACTTTTCATTAGACATAATTTTAAACAGACTCAAGTCCTTAGTGAATAAAAATAGGCATACCACATCAAAGAAGTCTATACAATATATTCAACATAATATTAATTATCTTAATTTATAAAACTTATTCTATTACCAGAGTTATTTGAGGCATTTCATATATATTGAAACTTTCAAATTTAAAAACAAAAACTTGTTTTATTCTGGTGTTTAGAATATTTTTTAAAGAATAAAGTCACATTTTCTATCCATGTATTTCCTTATTCAAGGTCCTGTCTCCCTCCCAACCACTCCAGTCACTCTCTCTTCTCCACATCTCTCCATCTCCTCCCCAGCAAGGGCGGAAGGTCCCAAGGTCCCAATATTGCTCAGCTTAGCATCCACTCCTGGTAGATCCAGTTTCCTCCTCCCAACATCAAGACTGAGTCAGGTGTTCCTCTAGAGGGAGTGGGATCCAAGGTGCCAGTCCAAGGTGTTTCAGATCCCCAGCTGTTCAGTGAATGTGGTTTGCGGCTTGGACATGTTTTGCTTTTTGTTTTTTTTGTTTAGAGTCCACTAATGAGTGAGTACACCCCTTATTTATCTTTCTGGGGTTGAGATACCTTGCTTAGGAGAATATTCTCCAAAACTGTCTATTTGTCTGAAAATTTTAGGATATTATTTTTTTCTTACTGCTGAGTAGTACTCCATTGTGTAGATGTACCACAGTTTGTTAATCCATTCTTAAGTTGAGAGCAACTAGGTTGTTTCCAGGTTCTTGCTATTACGAATAATGCTGCTATGAACATTGTTGAGCTAATGCCTTTGGAGTGGCTTCAATAATCTTTATAAAGGTGTTTTTGGTGTTGTTTCCTTTTGTTTCCTCTTCATTGTTCTGTTCAGGTCTTGTAGTTGTAGAACCACCAGTTTCTTCTGGTGTTGCCTTGTTGTTCTTTATATTATTATATGTATTTTTGCACTGGCATCTGCCCATGGCTTTAGTAGTTCACGATTAGGTAGCTCCTAGTCAGTTGTGGCAAGAGGGCTTCTGTGTCTCCTGTCTTCTCTGAGCAAGGAGTCTGCTGGATCTCTGACTCTGCTCTGGACAGGTGTCTGAATTTCAAAGCCTCAGTCCTTCTTTGATAATGTGGTTTGTCCTGGAGGCGGGGCTGGCTATGCAAGGTCCCCTCTTTTAGGTGTCACTGGAGGAGCCCCTCACAGTCAACCCTAGTCCTTTCTGCAAGGAGAGTTGAGGATCAGACTCTGCAGATTGATCCTGGTCTCGAAAAGCAACTTTCCAGATCTATTTATAACTTTTTAGCCTTTTCAGACCTTACTACCTAAGCAACATTGCCAAAAATATGAATCTATGATTTATAGGAATATCCCAATTCTGGAACGTTCTAACTGTTGTATTCTGGTCAATAACCTACATTGACCTTTGAGTATACTTTACCCATAATAAAATCATTAGTTTATATTGTTTATTCCATAGGCATAAAAATAAAACTAGAACAAGGTGCCTACACTGTCTTGAACATCTTTACAGACATTAATTAATCCTCAAAAAATTTTTTCAGCTAAATAATGAGTCTGTATGTCTAAACCTGAAAAGAGGGATGTATTCAACTTTACAGACATTTTCTATATACTAAAAGAGCCAGAATTGAAGACATAGTTGTCCAGCATGACTACTAATACTGTTCTAGAGAGAAACCATAATATGAAACAAAAGATTCAGTCAAGATTACACAAAACAGCAATATGTAATTCAGTTGCTATTCTTCATCAGATTCTGTCTCATGCACTGAGGCCCTGGCCACCTTTGAGAAGGTGAATTAATTATTAAGCAATTTCTGTAAGACTCCTGAAGTCAGCCTCTTCTTTCCACCCCCAGGGCGATGATGCAAACAAATGTACCAAGTAGGGTGCAATTAAGTCCTCATTCAATTGATTTCTTTCTCTGACTGGACTTCAGTAACATTGAAGGCTTGAGATTTGTCTCCCCAGCTAACCAGTTTCCTGCAAAAAGAAGTCAAAAGAGCTTTCAACTTTTTGTCTCTGGATCTGAGACATGTTCCAGCACGTTCTCCATTCTTCCATTAATACAGACCCTGTTAAGAACATCAATTGTTTGTAATTATTCCAGAGAAGATTGCTAGCTAAGTCTATAAAAAGAAGTAAGAGATTTCTAAAGGCTTTTAAGAAAGGGTGGAGAAAGTTGAGGATTTGAAGTTGTAAAAGGCTTATTTAGCAAGAGCAAGGTGGCTTGTGTCCTCCGAATCAAAAGAGAAAACCGATAATGAAAATAACAAACTAATTTTAGATTATTGAATGTCTCTGGCATATTTTCAATAATGTTTTTAGTGTCTCTATTTTAGCTGTGCTTCTCTGGCACAATAGCCTTAGGACTATATAAGATACACTTGGCTAGCTCATTCTGACCAACCTGTGTTACTGAAAAATGAAAAGCTATAGAAATGTTTTTGAGACAAGGTCTCACTCTGCTATCTAGACTGGACATGAACCAGTATTTTTGTGCAGCCATACAGAGGTTACATAAGTATTTTAATCAAAGTCAACATGTGGGCTGTTGTGGGAGATGAACAGCTTCTCAGAGTGACTTATCCACTAACAGATGACTCCTGTACCTGGGGTCTGAAAGAGCCAGTGGCTTCAGGGATTCATTCTCTTTGTCCTGTAATACTTCTGCTCTCAGATGGACTCACTACAGGGATTTAAATGCCTCTGCCACTCAGTGTCTGTGGACCACAGCATCCAGGAAGACATACTTTCTAGGAGCTCAAACAAGTCCTATCCTACACAAAATCCATTAACTTTAATATGACCAGCTTCCTAGTAAATTGAGACTTGGGCTTTAACTAATCATATCTCCTAATAGACCAAAGTTTCTCATCCTTCCTAATGCTGTGAGCCTTTAATACAGTTCCTGCTCTTCATCCTGGACTACCTTGCAAAGCCTTAATACATGGGGTGGTGCTTAGTCTTGCTGCAACTTGCTGTGCCATGTTTTGTTGATGCTCATAAGAGACCTGTCCTTTCCTAAACAGAAACAGAAGGGGAGTGGATTGAGGTCTGGGGACAGAATGAGAGGAGGAAACTGGGAGGAAAGGAAGGACTGAAAACTGCAGCTAGAGTGTTAAATAAATAAATTCATATATGTATACATGTGTGTGTATATATCTATGTGTGTATGTATATACACACATACATATATTTAATGCTCTCCTAATATTCCCTTATCGTGGCTGTCAGAATAGGTCTAATATGTGAATTTCAGTAGGTATTCACATTTTTCTGAATGGCTGAAAGACAAAAAAAAAAAAAAAGACCAATTGTATTCTGAGAAAAAAAAGGAGTGAAATGTCTGTTGGTGGAACAGAGCCTGATATATTCAAGGATCTGAAAGCGAGTCCGTGTGATCAAAGCAGAGAAAGCTGAAAGCATTTGGTGAGGGACAGAATGGACATTGTACAGGGGATGTGGACTGGACTTCATTCTGCAGTCACAGGAAATCCCAAGTTAAAAGTCTGTGGGGCACTACATTGTATTCACCAGTACCATATTGCAGTCACTTATTGAAAACATACCACATGTGAGCGATACTGTAGACTTTCCTGAAGGTCAAATCATCATAAGAAAGATTATCATCATGAGAAAATGCTTTCTGAATTCCCAGAGAAAGTTCCCACAGCTTATTTAGTACCAAATAATTTGTAAATTAGGCTGGATCTTCATTTCCACATTGCTTGAGCATTGTCTTGTATCTTAATGTTGCTTAGCTTCTATTGGTGAATGTAAATTTGGGAAATGGCAAGCTACAAGCTGTTGGAGTTTCCAGGCATCAGGAAATATGGATTATGTCATTTCTCTTTTGTTTTAAGATGTGCATGTACCACTAGCAGATTAAATAAATAAATAAATAAATAAATAAGTAAATAAATAGTTTTATGAATGTGTTCTGATAAAGAAGAGAAAAACAGTTCTTTCCACTAACTGCTATTTCTCAATCCCAACTAAGCCAACTTTTATTTTGAGTTTTACCAGAAGCCTTGTTGACCTGGCCAACATCACTAAATTATCCCCTTAGACAAGAAATAAATTTTATTTTAAATTATTTATGAGAAGAATTATTTAAGGTATATTTATTTTATTTTGAGAAATATATTCTTTTTAAGCTAGAAAATAACATTGATTTTATAGCTCACATCACATAATTGGAGACAAGTTGAAACATAAACAATTAAAAAATGATTTTTTTTCTGATGAGTTACTGATTACTTGATACACAAAAGTTTTACCTGACCTCAAACCATCTAATCTACTCATCTTAAACTCAGTTCAGTTATATCCCTAAAGTAAAGAGGTTTCTATATAAAAAGGAGTTTGAGGCTGTTTTTGAGATATTAAGATAATATAATACAAGCTTATGTTATGAATTTCACAAGCCCATAAATCCAGGGACGCGATGAGTTAACTAAATGATTAACAAAATTAAAACAAGACTCTTCCAGTGGCAAGCAAGTAGGAGTGGCTTTTGCATGCAAGCCTCCCCATGAAACCCCTACACCAGACCCTGCAATCAAAAAGCACCAACTCCATTCCCCAAACCCACCTATCCCCCTGTGACCTCAGCTGCTCACTGAGACAAAAAAAAAAAGACAAAAAAAAAAAAAACAAAACACCACTTCTGGGGACTTGCTCTCTGGGTCCAGGGTGAAACCCTAGACTCTGATCTCAGTTCTCCTTAGCAGACCTGAGCTAGGGTTTGGCTGTGAGGGGCTCCTCCAGCCACACCTAAAAGAGGGGACCTTGCCCAGTCAGGCCCCAGCTCTAGGGAAAACTGCATCATCAGAGAAGGACTGAGGCTTTGAAATTAAGACCCCTGTCCAGAGCAGAGTCAGAGAACAAGCAGACTCCTTGCTCAGAGTAGATAGGAGACACACAAGTCCTTTTGCCACAACAGACTAGGAGCTGCATAATTGTGAACCACTGAAGCCATGGGCAGATGCCAGTGCAAAAGTACATATAATAATATAAAGAACAACCAGACAACACCAGAAGAAAGTGGTGGTTCTACAACTACAAGACCTGAACAGAGGAATGAGGAGGAAAAAGAAGGAAACAACACAAAAATACCTTTATAAAGATTATTGAAGCCTTCAAAGAAGATATAAAAAAATCCCTTAAAGAAATACAAGAAAATACAAAGAAAAAATTGGAAGAGATAAACAAATTCTTGAAAGAAAACCAAGAAAGGGTAAATCAAAATATGAAAGAAACATTCCAGGAACTAAAAACTGAAATAGAAACAATAAAAAAGGCACAAAATGAGGCAAAGGTGGAAATAGAAAATCTGAAGAAAAGAGCTAGAACTACAGATACAAGCATAACCAGCAGAATCCAAGAAATGGAAGAAAGAATCTCTGGAGAGGAAGATTCAGTAGCGGAAATAGATACATCAGTCAAAGAAAATACTAAAACCAAAAAAAAACCATAACACAAAATGTTCAGGAAATTTGAGACACCATGAAAAGACCTAACCTGAGAATAATAGGAATAGAAAAAGGAGAAGAATACCAGATCAAGGCACAGATAATGTATTCAATAAAATCATAGAAGAAAACTTTCCTAATTTAAAGAAAGAAATGCCTATAAAGATACAGGAAGCTTACAGAACACCAAATAGATATAACCCCCCAAAAGGGCCTCTTGACACCTAATAATAAAGCCACAAAACATACAGAACAAAGAAAAACTTTTAAGATCTGCAAAAGAAAAGGGCCATGAGAATAACACCTGACTATTCAATGGAAATGATGAAAGCAAGAAGAGCTTGGTCAGCAATTATACAGACACTAAAAGAGCATGGCTGCCAACCTAGAATACTATACCCAACAGAATTATCAATCACAATAGATGGAGTAAACAAGCTATGTCATGACAAAGTCAGACTGAAATAATACCTATCTACCAATCCGGCACTCAAGAAAGCATTAGAGGGAAAACTCCATCCTAAGGATCCTAGATACACCCATGAAACCACAAACAATCAATAATCCCACAGAAGAAAAGCCCAGAGAAAGGAAATACATAGAAGCTACTACTAAAAATAGCAGGAAACATCAATCTGTGAACCCTAATATCCCTTAAAATCAATGGACTAAAATCACGTATAAAAAGACACAAACAAAATGTATACAAAAACAGAAGCCATCCTTCTGCTACACACAAGAAACACACCTCAACCACAAAGACAGACACAGGCTCAGAGTAAAGGGTTGGGAAAAGATTTTCCAATCAAATGGCCCTAAGAAACAAGCCGGGGTTGCCATCCTAATGTCTAACAAAGTAGACTTTAAGCTAAAAGCAATTAAAAGGGACCAAGATGGTCACTATTTATTCATCACAGGAAAAATTGGTCAAGAGTAGATTTCAATCTTGAATATTTATGCCCCTAATATAAGGGCATTTACCTATGCAAAAGAAACACTGCTAAAGCTCAAATTCTACATTAGTTCTCACACCCTAATAGTGGGAGACTTCAATACCCCACTTTTACCCTTGGATAGGTCAACAAGACAGAGGCTCAACAGAGAAATGAGGAGTCTAACAGAGGTTAGGATGCAAGTGGATTTAATAGATATTTACAGAAGCTTCCACACAAATGCAAAGGAATATACATATTTCTCAGCTCCTCATGGAACTTTCTCCAAAATTGACCACATAATTGGTCATAAAGCAAATATGAATAGATAAAAAAAATGGAAATAATTCCTTGTATCATATCAGACCACCAGAGCTGAAAGTTCAACAACATCAAAAATCACAGAAAGCCGACCAACTCATGGAAACTAAACATCACTCAGCTGAACCACCTCTGGGTCAAGGAAAAAATTAAGAAAGAAATCAAAATCTTTCTAGAATTTAATGAAAATGAATTCACAACATACCCAAACTTGTGGCACACAATGAAAGCACTCTTAAGAGAAAAATTCATAACACTACATGCCCATATGAAAAAACCTAGAGAAATCCCACACTAGAGAACTAAGAGCAAAACTGAAAGCCTTAGAACAATTAGAAGCAAACTCAAATAGAAGGAGTGGACGGCAGGAAATAATCAAACTTAGAGCTGATAACAATATAATTGAAACAAAATGGACAATACAAAGAATCAATAATTCAAAGAGTTGGTTCTTTGAGAAAGTCAATAGGGTAGATAAGCCCTTATCGAAACTAATCAAAAAGCAGAGAGAGAGTATCCAAATCAATAAAATCAGAAATGAAAAGGTGGACATAAAAACAGACTATCAGGAAATCTAGAGAATTATCAGGTCATACTTTGAAAATCTATACTCCACAAAAATGGAAAACCTAGAAGAAATTGACAGCTTTTTGGACAGGTACCATTTACCACAATTAAATGAAGTCCAGATTAATTACCTAAATAGGCCTATAACCCTAAAGGAAATTGAAGCCTCTCAAGTAAAAAAAGGCCAGGTCCAGATACTTTCAGTGTAGAATTCTACCAGACATTAAAACAAGAATTACTACAATTACTCCTCAAACTATTTCACCCAGTACATACTGAAGAAATATTGTCAAATTCCTTTTATGAGGCCACAATTACCCTAATATCCAAGCCACTCAAAGACACAACAAAGAAGGAGACCTACAGACCAATTTCGTCATGAATATTGATGCTACAATTCTCAACAAAATTTTGGCAAGCCATATACAACAATATTTTAAAAATATTTTTTATATGACCAAATAGGCTTCATCCCTGAAATGCATGGTTGGTTCAACATACAAAAAACCATAAACGGACCAGTGCTCTCTGCAGCGTCCCAGCGCACTCTGGAGCAGGAGCAGCTGAACTCTGCACCTGGCCACACACACAGCTCCTGCTGCTGAGGGAATCTGCAAGGCTCCCCACTGCGACCTCGAACTGAGCGAACCAACAACTGCAGGGGTCTCTGAAAGACAGAATCAAACCCTGACCAGAGAGGTGACAGGAGACACA